>MDKJ01050350.1:0-10442 GCA_005239525.1 Nicotiana knightiana | reverse complement strand
TTCAGCTTCAGAAATGGGAATGTACCAGAGGATACCTCATTCCCAAATAGTCTATAAATAAGATCCCCTTCCCTTTAGAGAAGGGAGGATTTTCTGTTTTTGGATTTTTGGACACTCTGAAAATTCATTCTACACTCTAAAACTGTTTTTACTTTACTGAACACTGGAAACAAAAATCAGAACAGTTCTTTATTCAAAAGGTACAAAACAAATCAGTAGGAGGAGATCTTTTTTGTTCTCAAGAACTCTTGGAGTTTTTTCTTTCTGGGGTCTTCTCAGTTGGTGCTCTTCTTTGGTTTTGCTTCTGACTCTTCTGAAATTCCTCTGGTTTGGGTTGTTGCTGGGTTTCTGGTTTGTGCTGCTTACATTGCTGCTGAATCTGTCTCTCCTTAGCTTTTATTGTCTACCTGACCTTTATTTGGTCAGGATCTTGGTTATTTTTTCTTCCAAAAGAGGTATGTAACAATGAACTTAAATGAAGTTGTTATACTCAGAATCTGTCGTTAGTTTGATGCTGAATGTTTGATTCTTGTAATTTCTTTTCTGAGATTATGTCAAGGCTGAATCTTCTTCCTTTTTTTGGTATATGAATTTGAAGTAATGTTTAAATGATAAGATGATAAGGAATCTGAATGTATGTTGTAATATCTAAATCCTTAAGATTATTCTGTTTCGATTTCAAGTTGGTTAAAAATGCATTGAGTATCATGGGACATCAGTCTCATGTCAGTCCATTAGTGAAATAGCTGCACTATGGTGTAGAATCTGACCTCCTCTATGGTCAGGTTCTCTCTATAAATGTGCAGAAAATATGCTTTCAATTGAGTCTCTTTGGTCAATAAAGAGATTCAACAAGCAAGTCTCTAGGTAGGTTAGTATTAGCACTAGGGTAGATGAGTTTGACCTTCCAATGGTCAAATTCACCCCACAATAGTGCATAAACAGTAGCATGTCCATGAAGTTACCTCTGCTAGGGCATAAAATAAGTAGTCAAAAGGCCTCCTAGAGTAAGGAATCTGAATCTCTTAAAATGATCAGATTATGTCTCTATAAAAGCCTAAAAAGTCAAAATTATAGTATAATTGTCACGAGGAATAAAAGATGAGGTCTATGGAGCTGAATCTGACCCTTTTTATGGCCAGATTTAGCCCAGAAAAGGTCTGAATATGCTTTGTTCTTCTAAGAGCGTCATTAAGCAGTGAATCTAACCTCCTTCATGATTAGATTCATCTTTTGACAATACTCAAAGATATATCCCCAACACTGTCCAAAGAGTAAAGTGTTGGACTTAGAATCTTAGATTAATGATAAAAGGTGCTCTTATTTGTGTTCCTTGTTCATTGAAAAGACTCAGTAAGCAGGTCTCCATATGGATTTAGACTTAGGTTAATATTGAAATTATGGGATTAAAATCTGACACATTCATGGTCAGGTTTACCCCAAGAGAATGCATAAATAATTTTGTTTTGATTAGTGTAGTTTACCATAGCATCATCAGGTTTAAACTTGACCTCCTTTCATGGTCATGTTTGGTCTGGTGAGTTTAACCGTGAATTTTTTATCTCATGGTGCGGGTGAGAATGATTTCCCGACCTTGAATCTGCCTGACTCTTCCATCCCAGGCTAGGATATTCCTAATCCTGCTCCAGCAGAGGGTGCTTCAGTCCCTCCCGCTGATGTTCCTGATTCTTCTTCAGTTCCAGCTTCCGGTCCCGGTATTTTTGATGGGGACCTCAGGGGAGCTATTCAGATGTTGACTCAGCTAGTGGCCTCCCAGGACCAAATATCACATGTTGCCCCTGCATCCTCTAGCGAGCAAGGGGATTCTTCAGGTTCCAGGGTCAACCAGTTTCTGCGGTTAGCCCCTCCAGAGTTCACAAGCACCGAACCAGAGGCCGATCCTCAGGATTTTATTGATGAAATGTAGAAGACTCTCCGGGTTATGAAGGCTACAGAGACAGAGGGGGTTACGTTGGCTTCCTATCGGTTAAAGGGAGCAGCGTATTCGTGGTTTGAGATCTGGGAGGGGTCCCGTAGGGAGGGGAGCCCTCCGGCAAAGTGGGATGAGTTTGTTGAAGCCTTCATGGATCATTTCTTACCTGCCGAGACTATGGTAGCCCGTGCTGTGGAGTTTGAAGTCCTTAAGCAGGGAAGCATGAGTGTGTGGGAGTACCACATGGAGTTCGTGCGCCTGTCCAAATATGCCATCCACATGATGCCAACTATGGAGGCCAGAGTTCGACGGTTTGTTCAGGGCCTTGGTCCCTTGGTTGTTAATGAAGATGCTACAGCTGCTCTGCATTCAGATATGAACTACGGGAAGATTGTGGGATTTGCCCAGGCTACGGAGGCTTGAAAATTAAAGTTAAGAATGGAGAGGGAGAGTAGTAGTAGGGCCCGGTCAGCGGGAAACCCTAGGAGTTTAGTTGGAGGAGGGAGATCAGTCCTTGGGAGAGGGTCATCAGGGCCATCCCAGTCTTATGCTCAATCCTCAGCCAGTGCCCCGTCATCAGGGCACAGTTATCAGCGGGGAGGTCACTTTGGACCAGGTTCAGACAACAGGAGGTTCCATCAGTAGGGTCGTTTCGGTGGGAGGTTCCAGCAGCAGCGGAGGGCCCCATGACCTAAGTGTGGGAGGTTTCATTCTGAGCCTTGTTACTTGGATATACCAGTATGCTGTTGATGTGGAGATAGAGGCCATATCCAGCGAGACTGTCGTGCACCCAGTTAGGGAGCGGGTAGGGGTACTGCTAAGCCATCCATCTCTTCAGCCGCTATATCTTCAGCAGTCCCTCCAGCTCCGGCAGGGCGCAGTACAGTTAGGGGTGGAGCACGGGGCCGAGGGGGACCCAGTCGGTTCTATGCTTTGAGTGGTCACCAGACTGCGGAGGCTTCCCCAAATGTTGTCACAGGTATCCTGACTGTTCAGTCACATGATGTTTATGCTTTTACTGATCCCGGGTCTTCTTTGTCATATGTTACTCCATTTATTTCTTCAAGTTTTGGGACAGAATCCGAACAGCTTCACGATCCGTTCTCTGTGTCGACTCCGGTTGGTGATTCCATTACGGTCGTGCAAGTCTATAGGAATTATGTTGTCACGGTGCGTGGTCGGGATACCACGGTCGATCTTATTGAGTTAGAAATGGTAGATTTTGATGTAATTATGGGGATGGATTGGCTCTATTCGTGCTTTGTTAAACTCGACTGCTGAACCAGGATTATGAGGCTTGATTTTCCTAATGAATCAGTTATCGAGTGGGAGGGGAATAATGTTGTGCCAAGAGGTAGATTTATTTCCTACCTTAAAGCCTCTAAGATGATCAGAAAAGGATGCATCTACCATTTGGTCCGGGCTGCAGACACCACTTCAGAGATGCTTGCTCCCGAATCTCTGCCTGTTGTGAATGAATTTCTTGAAGTATTTTCGGACGAGCTTCCTGGGATTCCACTAGATAGAGAGATCGATTTCGGGATTGATGTATTTCCAGATACGCAGCCAATATAATTCCACCTTACCAAATGGCGCCGGCAAAATTGAGAGAGTTAAAAGAGCAATTGAAAGATCTATTAGAAAAAGGTTTCATTCGGCCAAGTGTATCGCCTTGGGGCACACCGGTTCTTTTTGTCAGAAAGAAAGACGGATCGCTTCGGATATGTATTGATTATCGGCAGTTCAACAAGGTCACCATCAAAAACAAATACCTATTGCCTCGGATAGATGATTTGTTCGATCAGTTGTAAGGTGCTAGGTTCTTCTCAAAGATTGATTTGTGGTCCGGGTATCACCAGTTAAAGATCAGGGAGCAGGATATTCCTAAGACTGCCTTCAAGACTCAATATGGGCACTTTGAATTTCTGGTAATGACTTTTGGGCTAACCAACGCCCCAACAGCTTTTATGGATCTTATGAATCGGGTTTTCAAACCGTTTCTTGACTCCTTTGTGATTGTCTTCATTGACGACATCCTTGTTTATTCGCAAAGTCAGGAAGATCATGCTACTCACCTCAGGGCAGTTCTGCAGACTCTTCATCAGCACCAGTTGTATGCAAAGTTTTCAAAATGTGAATTTGGCTAGAATCAGTCACCTTTTTGGGCCATATTGTTTCCAGGGAAGGGATTCGGGTTGACCCCCAAAAGATTGCAGTTTCTTGGGTTTGGCTGGGTATTATCGGAGGTTCATGGGGGGATTCTCTACCCTCGCCTCCCCATTGACTAAGCTGACGCAGAAGGCGGTTAAGTTCCAGTGGTCCGATGCTTGTGAAAAGAGTTTTCAGAAATTGAAATTGAGATTGACTACGGCGCCAGTGTTGACCTTGCCAAAAGGTTCGAAAGGGTTTGTGGTGTATTGTGATACTTCAAGGGTTGGTTTGGGGTGTGTATTGATGCAATGTGGTAAGGTAATAGCATATGCTTATAGAAAGCTCAAGAATCACGAGAAGGGTTATCCGACGCATGATTTGGAGCTCGCAGCGGTTGTGTTTGCATTAAAAATCTGGCAGCATTATCTTTATGGGGTCCATGTGGACGTGTTCTCAGACCAAAAGAGTCTTCAGTATTTATTCAAACAAAAGGAGTTGAACTTAAGGCAGCAGAGGTGGTTAGAATTGCTCAAGGATTATGATATGAATATTTTGTACCATACAGGAAAGACGAATGTGGTAGCCGACGCTCTTAGTCGGAAGTCCATGGGTAGCTTGGTTCATTTGGAAGCAGGTCAGAGGCCTTTGGCTTGGGAGGTTTATCAGTTGGCCAGTCTGGAGGTCTGTCTTTTGACCTCAGACGAAGGGGATGTCGTGGTGCGTAATGGGGCAGAATATTTACTTGTAACGGAAATCAAGGAAAAACAATTCAGAGATCCATCATTGTTACAGTTGAGAGAGGCAATTCTGAATCATAAGACTACAACATTTTCACTCGGCAATGATGATGGTGTTTTGTGGTGCCAAGGGAGGCTATGTGTTCCGGACGTGGATGATCTTCGGGAGAGGGTAATGGCAGAGGCTCACAATTCTAGGTATTCAGTACACTCAGGTTCTATGAAGATGTATCATGATCTCAAAGAGATTTATTGGTGGAATTATATGAAGAGGGGTGTGACGGACTTTGTGGCTAGGTGTCCAAATTATCAGCAGGTGAAGGCCGAGCATCAGAGGCCCGGTGGGTTGATGCAGCTTATGGAAATACCAATATGGAAATGGGAGATGATTAATATGGACTTTGAGGTGAGGTTACCTCGCACTCCACGTAGGTTCGACCAGTTTGGGTAATAGTGGATCGGCTCACGAAGTCGATGCATTTCATGCCAGTCAAGTCCACCGATACTGCAGAATAGTATGCTCAGTTATATATCAAGGAAATAGTTAGGCTCCATGGCACTCCAGTATCTATTATCTCGGATCGAGGGGCCCAATTCACAGCTAACTTTTGGAAGAAATTTCAGCAAGGTTTGGGTACGAGGTAAATCTCAGCACAGACTTCCATCCACAGACTGATGGGCAGGCAGAGAGGACCATTCAGACGCTTGAAGATATGTTACGGGCTTGTGTATTAGATTTCAATGGTAGCTGGGATGATCACTTGCCGCTTATAGAATTTTCTTATAATAACAGTTTCCATGCTAGTATTCAGATCGCCCCATTTGAGGCGTTGTACAGAAGGAGGTGTAGGTCTCCGATTGGATGGTTCGAGGTTGGCGAGGCAGAACTGTTAGGACCGGATCTTGTGCACCAAGCTATGGAAAAAGTTAAGGTCATTCAGGAAAGGATGATAACTACTCAGAGTCGTCAGAAATCCTATGCGGACGTTCGTCGAAGAGACTTTGAGTTTCAAGTGGATGATGGGGTATTCTTGAAGGTGTCTCCCATGAAAGGATTAATGCGGTTTGGGAACAAAGGGAAATTGAGCCCAAGGTATGTCGGGCCATATAAGATTGCTCAAAGGATAGGACATGTGTCTTATAGGCTGGAATTGCCCCCTGAAATGTCATTAGTGCACCCAGTGTTTCATGTGTCCATGTTGAAGAAGGTGATTGGGGATCCATCCGCCATTGTGCCGGTTGAGACAGTTGAAATTAATGAAGGATTGTCATATGAAGAGGTTCCAGTTGCTATTCTTGATAGGCAAGTCTGTTGATTGAGGAACAAAGAGATTTCTTCTGTAAAAGTATTATGGCGGAGTCAACAAGTCGAAGAAGCCACATGGGAAGCGGAAAATGAAATGAAAGAGAAATATCCTCACTTGTTTGAATAAGTCCGGTAGTGGGTTTGAAAGTTGTCATTCCTAAGAAAGTATATATTGTGTTAAATTTCGTGCAAGAACACTCCACTCCCCTAATTACCCTACTATTGTGACTCCTCAAACTTTGT
This sequence comes from Nicotiana knightiana, assembly GCA_005239525.1. Lineage (NCBI taxonomy): Eukaryota > Viridiplantae > Streptophyta > Magnoliopsida > Solanales > Solanaceae > Nicotiana > Nicotiana knightiana. The sequence goes on along the minus strand of MDKJ01050350.1, from coordinate 4,072 downwards.
GCCATAAATGTATATGTTGTTGTGAATAGATGAATTATGTGCAACTCATTGTAATAGCTGAATTATGTGCAACTCCTTGTAATAGCTGAATTATGTGCAACTCCTTGTAATAGCTGAATTATGTGCAACTCATTGTAATAGTTGAATTATGTGCAAATTTGTGGAGTTAACTGAACTATGTGAGGCTTGTGAAGTAATTGAATTACATATAGCTTGTTGAAAGGACCGGGTTATGTGCAAGTTGATAGAGGAATTGGTAATGTGTGAAATTAGTTAAACATGTGTTTCGGGGCTCTCTGACAGGTAGATAGGCCTAATTACAAAGGAAACTCTGGCGAAATTTTCAGAAAATATCGGAGTTAGTAAAAAATTTTGGGGGTTGGTTTATCTTGTGTTTTTCCTACTCTAGTGATTCCCTGATCCTCATTCGAGGACGAATGATTTTAAGTGGGGGAGAATGTAAAGACCCGTAAAAACTTCATGGCTAAAAATAATGCCCAAATAGGTCCCCGTGTTGTTATAACTGTAGAAATTCTTAAAAGGGACCCTTTTTGAGTAAAAAGTACCCCGAGACTTAAAAGATATAATTTTCCAGATTTGCGCAGGTCTGCAGTCCACTATGCGATCGTAGATCCGGTATGCGGACCGCATTGTGGTCGCATACTTGGACAATTTGCTGTCCATTTTGAGGACAACTATGCAACCTAGAATGTGATCGCATTTCACATATGCGGGCCGCATAGTTGTCGCATTCTTGCACCTTGACTTTTGTGGAGGGAGTTATGCGACGCACTATGTGATCACATAATAGGTATGCGGACCGCATAATGGTCGCATACCTGGGCAGTCTACTTTTCTTTTTGGCCCATGGGAGGGCCAATTATGCGACAGGAATGCGGACCGCATAGCACTGCATTTCTGCTTCGGGACTGTTAAATCTCTAATTTTATACCCGATCCCCAGTTCATTAAAACACCTCCCCCCTTCATTTTAAGCTCATTTTCTAATAAATTAGAGAGAGGAGAGAGTGGGTTATAGGGATAGAGAGTTCCATCTTCATCAAATTGTTCCTCCATCACTACTCAGTCCTGGGGTTGATCAAGTAGGACACCATTTTCTTCACTACAAGAGGTAAGCTTCTACCCATCAACCTTAATTTCCACACTTTTGTTAAAATAAAACATGGTTAGGTAAGTTCATGAAGATGGGGGTAGGAGTCTTGCATGCATGTAACTCACTAATCATAATCTAGCAAAAGGAAATGGGTTAGAGTAATCTTTCGCTAAAAAGAAGCCATTCAACCTAAAGGAACACTTAGTGTTTGATAGAATGATCAAGTGAGTTCAAGACATGATCATTGTACCTAATTCTAAGTTAAATTATGCCATATTGTGAACTAATTGAAGGTGCTAGAAGGTCCGGTGAATTGCGGTACAAAATTAAAGGGGAATTCCGATTCAAGGTATGGCTAACTTTAATTTTTGTAGAGTTACCTTGTTGGTGTTCGAGTACACGATATGAAATTCTTGCTTGAGCATATGTGAATTGTTTGTCCTACTGTGTCAAGTTGTACGAATTCATTCTCTGATTTTTTTAAGTCAATTACTATGCTAATTTAGATTATGAAAGATGATTCTTTGTAATTATCCTACCATGTGTAAAGCTCGTTAAATTCTGAATACATCGGTATGAGAGGATGTTCTGCAAAACGAAAGAAATGATAATGAAATAAAGTGTTAATGTATCTAAGTGCTAAATGTTGTGTAGTAAATAATGAAAGTAAATATGGGCTGATTTTATTGAGTTAAATGATTGTGGCAACACCATATATGAATTACCGATTGGTAAGGATCATTGTGCCTTGATTTCACATAGTTATTGGTTGATATGAACTTATATTCTTCATGATAAAGATCCTTGTGATATAATTGTTGGTGGTTGTTGTTGTGAAATGTTATTGTAAGGTGGGATCGGGTTGCACGTCGCAACACGAAGTAATAAGGGTGAACTGTGAATGTACGGTGGGATAGGGTTGCGCGCCGCAACACGAAATAATAAGGGTGGAGAGGCAATAAGGGTGAGATGAGAATGTACGGTGGGATCGGGTTGCGTGCCGCAACAGATGAATAATTGAAATGAGTAACTGTGGAATCTCCATTTGTAACTTTCTGTATTTCTGTGTGGTACTTGTGTGGTCACCCTGACTATCTTCCAATTGTGTATTGTGTGATTCTACTTGCTATAAACTTTGTTCATACATGCTAGTACTATTCAATGGTACTAATGTCCCTTTTGTCGGGGGCGCTACATCTTTTATATGGATGTAGGTGGTTCCACATCAGGTTCCGATAATGGTGTTTTCCCTTCGTACCTTCAGCAGATCCGGTGAGCCCCACTTCCTCTCGGGGCCGTGTGTAGACTACATCATTTTTTTTATATATGTTATGTCTTTTAAGGTATAGCCAGGGCCTTGTTGCCGGCAAGTATTGTATAAACCCTTAGTACTCTTAGAGGCTCCGTAGACATGATATGGGTTGTACATATATGTATTTTTGGCGGTAAATGTGTTTACAAGTAATCGTGGTCCGAATCGGAGTTATTGTATATTTTATGATAATATGAATCGGAAAAATCGGCCCATCTAGCCTCGATCCCCAAACTCGTCTATGCTGGAGAATGGGGTTCTACTGGCCCGGCGGGCAAGCTTAATCAGTTCTCCTTGGTAAAGCCGGGGACTGTAAAGGCGCATGAGGTGATCGAGGGTGAAGGGACATCCCTCGATTTTGCTCGTGAAGAAACGGAGGAGAATGACTATTCTCCAGAACGAAGGGTGGATTTGGCCTAAGGTTACATTGTATCTTTCACAGAAGGCGACGATGATGGAATCTAAGGGACTGAACATGAAGGGGTAAGTGTAAACACTTAGATACCCCTCCACGTGAGTGGTGATCGATTCCTCAGGGAGAAGGAGCGACCACATCTTTGTTCACCCAGTTACACCCCTCTTTGACCTTTTTGAGGATGTCTTTAGTGATGGTGCATATATACCTCAAGACCGGTTCGCATTGGCCTTGCACCGAAGGGGTCTTCTCAATTTTGAAGTCAGTGACAGTTGGGCACCCTGTCGGAACGCCTCAGGGTGGGGCTCCGCTGCAGCCTCATCACCGGCGGGCCGTGATGAAGAAGCAGACTCCTTTTGCGACATAATTTTAGAAGTTTTAGCCATTTATGAACAAGAGAAGAAAGAGTTAGGATGATATGCGGTTGATTAGAATTCAAGAAATTTGGGTATGGAAATTATGAGGTAAAGGGATTTTTTGGAAGTAAGAGCAGAAAAGGCGTTGATTGTAAAAGTTTGAATAAGAAAGGGTTGAGGTTCTTATAGGTTGGAGGCGACGATTCAGAACCGATAATGGCCGACCAGCAACTGACAAGCATTTAATGCCTTGGTAACTGGACCGACGAGACGTTTCGTTTCTTACGTCATGATCAGGCTCGTCACTGACGTCATTACCCATCGAGACGGAGTTCGGGAATTCATGTCATTTCTCATCACCTTCTTTTTTAGAAACGAGGGGACTATATGTATACAGTCAGAACGCGCCTACCCTTCTTATGACTAATCGAGGTTGAGTCATGGTAGGTCAAGGTTCGGCCTCGTGTTACATTGAGCCATAGTGCAAAGTTAGATTGCTGAGCTCGTAATCCAGAGACCAATCAAGGTTGAGATCGGCCAAGATCGAGATCAAACTAAATAGAGATCGAGCAAGACCGATGAAAGTTTACTTAGTCACGTAACGGTAAGCTAAAATATCCTAATCGAGCGAAGATCACGACGGAAATCTCGGCACGTATCAAGATTTAGCCAATCATGGGATTTCTTACTATATTTAGAGTTGTAACATAAGTAGGACTCCCCTACTGTATAAAGGGGGTCTAATCATTTGTAAAATCATCATATTCACGCAATACAAAGCATAATACTACTCTTTTCTTAAGCTCTCAATACTATGTTACTGTTGGTTGATTTCCCAATGCACACGCAAGTGTACGTGGTCGACAAGTAATATAG
>ML411658.1:711-18866 GCA_005239525.1 Nicotiana knightiana | reverse complement strand
GAATCTGCACAAAAATGTGCAGAAGAGTAGTATGAGCACACCACAGCGGTGCCCAGTAAGTATCAAGACTAACCTCGATGAAGTAGTGATGAGGACTAGTCAAGACACCCACTGGTCTAATAAAAACTGAACAAGTATCAATATAGGAATCAGGGAAATAATGATATACACATAAAGGCTACGCAACATAGCTAACAAGACAGTGAATTCGATGAAGAAGGAAAACAATAAGTATCAGCGGAAACCATGAAGTAACACAAAGACTGAATAGAACACAGACAAATCCGGCATGTAAATATACAACACATACATGTAATGACTCAACAATTTCAACCACTTCTACATTAAATTCATAGTCATCTCCACGAGGTTCCGAACCTCGGAAAAATCACCATTTACGGGTCCCAATATTCGAACCCTAACACTTGGCATCTTGCGCCCTCATTCGAGTACTAACTGCACGGACGACACACGTGCCAATTGGGTCATTTCCACCCATATGGTAAGCACAACAAGAGTATCAATACTTGACAACAACAAGGAGTCATAAATCCATTAGTAGTACTTAATAACGTGCATGTTTGTGTAGGTGTCCTAACATGATTTCAACAACCAATAAACATAAGGGAAGGAAAAGGGGCAACACGCACATTTTCATCTCACAAATTTCCACGCGAATAAACTCAGATAGTAAGAGTTCCAGTACACAATATCAATAACAAGGAATGCCCCCAGGCCAACACAAGTATCACAAACAATCCCTGACATAGTCCACCTTGTCACGCCACGTGTGCAATAGTAAAGTATATGCCCGCCTTGTTTTTCCACACGTGCATAAACATGTTCCCACCTTGTCTCGCCACATGCGCAACCCTCAATCTCATATCCCGCCTTATCACTCCGCATGTGCAATATCAATAGTAAACACAGCACGGCAGAAACCTCGTGCAAATTCTCATATCAACAACCGCACGGAAGAAACCTCGTGCATCACCACAACAAGTACAACAACAACAATGGCAACAATTCAAGATACAATTAATGCATCAACTCAAGAACCTTCTACCACAAGATAGGCAAAACCAGTTCACGAGAAATAAACATAATAAGGAGAGCTAGGCATATTACGAATCACTCAACAAGGATGGAAAATAGACATGTAACAGCCGCACCTAATTACACGGGTGAACAACAAGAAATCAACCCCAAGTCCGATAACTCCATATAAGGGCAAGTCACGAAGGTATAGAATATCTAAACTTCTTTTAAGGTTGAGCAGTTACGAGAATATTCAACAATTTCCACTTAAGGACAAGCAGCAGAGAATAATCATAACTTCATTTAAGACCAAAACAATTATAAGTTGAGATGAAGATAATTGCAAATTTGAGATAAGCAGCTAAGAAGACATAGCATGAAGTAAAGGAAATAAAATCTTCAGATAAGTCAATTAGGAGTAAATCTGAAAGTAAGAACTTCCACATTTAAGCAAATAAAGATGACACTAGAAATTAGGAAATTCAATCATGCTAAGGACAATTCATACTCGACGAATATAAGGACCTAAGATTCCTAAAGGGTCAACTTTCCACAAACAAGTCCGAGCATGCACTCGTCACCTCGCGTACACGGACTACAATCAACATAGAAGACTCAAATCCTAAGGGGTAATTCCTCCACACAAGGTTAGGCAAGATACTTACCTCAACCGCTCAAATCAAACTTGAAATCACGTTCTTGCCAGAGGTATTCGGCTCCCAATGGCCCAAATCTAATCAAATCAATAGCATCGTGTAAATAATACTACAAGCAACTAGTTTAACTACTAAATTCGAAGCTAAGACGCGAAATTAGGAAAATTGCTTAAAAAGTACCCCGGGCCCATGTTTCGGAATCGGGTAAAATTTATAAATTATGAACACCCGCTCTATTATGAGAACACTCGAACAAAAATCATCAAAAATCGACGTCAAAATCTCACTCAAATCTCGGATTTTCAATTGGGAAACCTTTTCTCCTATTTCCAAACTTTTACTCTCAATTTCCTTGATAGAATGAGGAAAACCACAATAAATTGATGAAACAAAACCAAATTCGAGTAAGAAATCGTTACCCACAAGATTCCTCTGAAAATCCGGCAAAGAATCGCCTTCTCCCGAGCTCAAAATAAAAAATGGAGTGAAAATGAACAACCCTTGATTCTGTCCCCTTTTCTGCCCAGCAATCCTCGCACCTGTGGTCCAACCAGTCGCACCTGCGGAATCAATAACTCCCACATCTTCGCACTTGCGCTTAAGGTCACGCACCTGCGGGCTCGCAGGTGCGACCAAAACCTCGCACCTGCGCCTCAGGCCCGGCTCCCCAAATTCCGCATCTGCGGGCTTCCCTTCCGCGTCTGCGATCTCGCACCTGCGGCTACCCATCCGCAGGTGCAGAAAAACACCATAACTCCAAAAACCAGCAAGTCAGCAAACTTTAAATTCCCAAAAACAATCCGTTAACCACCCGAAACACACCTAAGGCCCTGGAACCTCGACCAAACATACCAACCAATCCTATAACTCCATACGAACTTAGTCGAGCCTTCAAACCACTTCACAAAACATCAAAATCGCCAATTATGCATGGATTCAAGCCTATGAGCTATAAAATTTCCAAAATCCACAACCGATGCCGAAACACATCAAAACTAGTCCGAATGACCTGAAATTTTGACACACAGGTCACAAATGACACTACGGACATACATCCACTTTCAGAATCCCATCCCCAGCCCGATATCAAATTTTCACTTATCGGCCGAAATCGCCAAAATTCTAACTTCCGCCAAATTGCCTCAAATTACTCTACGAACCTCCAAAACCAATTCCGAACGCACGCCTAAGTCCAAAATCATCATACGAAGGTTTTGGCATCACCCAAAACTCATTATAAGTTCGTTTACTCAAAAGTCAAACCTCCGATCAACTTCCATCACTTAGGCTTCAAAAATAGAAATTTTTTTCCTTCCAATTCGACTCCGGATTATCCGGTAACTGAATCCAACCATGCAAGAAGGTTGATATACACAAAGCCGTTCAAGACCTTATTCCACCGAACGGAGCTTAATTTCTCAAAACGACCGGCCGGATCGTTACATTCTTCCCCTCTTAAACAAACGTTTGTCCTCGAACGTGCCAAGATTCACCTCGAACTCATCCAATCACTGATTGCGCACTTCCAACATACACCCGCGGATGATCCCACGTCACCCCAATCTACATAAGACAGACGACACCACCACAACTGCAATATAGCCTTCTCATCACCACCGATAAGCCTCATACCTCAATTTCTCACCTTCTACTCATTTCCAAAAGACCCGATTCTAAATCCACATCCGACATTAGCCTCAACCAGCTGCATTAACTCATGACTATACCCATAAGGCATGACGACACAATATAGCACATCACACATAGTCTCATAATAACACTTGGATTGCAATGGCTGCCCGAAATCAACTCAGCATTGGCAATTAGCTTCATATCCGATAGAACTATATTCCCAACCTCCATCACACTCATAATAATGTAAGAAACACGAAGACTTCATAACCTTGACACCCAAATCACCAAGTCACAACTAACACCACCGGGCACACACCTCGTAAGATAAAACTCAAGGAGCACAAAACGAAAATGACTGAATATGAAAGGAGTAACACATAAGGAAACTATCAAACAAGCCCGACAGGCACATCTCTCTATCAATGCTAACTTACACAACAACATAACAAGGAAGGAACTAAATCACATGAACTAATCACAAGGACCCCATCCTGGCATAACTTATATCACGGTACACAACCTGGTTCAACACTTCAAAACACACGAAATCACGAGGGTTTCGTTCTCTACTTTAATCGCAAATAGGATATATATAACCCACCAACTGGAACTTTTTCTTTCTAGATCACTTCCTTCGACAAAATTACAACACGTGTTGGCCCCCCACACCAGCGGAGCATAAGAATCACAGCTCGAAAACAAAATACTCAGGAGAATCACATAAAGCTTACCACGAGGGACGACATGGACTCACTTCCAGTTTCACCACTAGCAAGGATGAATAAAATAATGATAGACACGGCTACTACTTATAGAATCTCTCAACAGGAGCAAGCACAAAGATAGAGTGAAATACATGAAACTCACTCATAAATGAAACAACAAATAATGGGAATTCATCCTGACCAACAGGACTATAGTGAAATACAATGGTACCCCACTTTAGCACATCAATCCATACCTGGGTGATGATATCTGACACGACGGCCTCTAGCCTACTATATGCAACACATCAACGGGTCGGGTCTCCCCCTCTTAGGCGCCTTCTATCCACCTGAACACCCTGCTATAACTCTCCCACCTGAATCCTGGAACAATCTCTTACCCTGTGGCTAACATCTCCACACTGAAAAAAATCTCTCTGCCGATGTGGTTGTGGAATACATACGATACGGATCCTCTGAGACCCATGAGTATCTGAAACGCTCTCATGCGAAGCTGGTAATGCAATTGAACTGGTTGACCCAAGATTCTCTACCGTGCAAGAGTCCGTCAATGAATATATGGACTCGCACTCTAACTGAAGCAACCAAGTGAGGTGTATATCTGGCCAACTCACTGAATCTGATGGCGTACTCCAATGGTGACATAGCGCTCTAACGCAACTGCTCAAACTCTGTGCGATGTACATCCCGACGGAACTGAGGTGCAACCTTCCTCAAAACATCTCCGAAAACTGAATCCATGCTAGTAAAGCTAACTCGGCCAGGCTACCCCAACTCATATGCCGCCACCACTGATCAATCCACTACTATGGACATGAGACATGGCAAAAGCAATCCCGCTCGTTTCCACAATACCCGAAGTACGAAGAATATGGTGACACTCCTCCAGAAAACCCTAGGCATTAGCCGCCGCCAATACACTGAAAGATAGAAGGGTGGTACTTCCAACACCTCTAAATCCCAAGGTTCTCTACCTCCGATGTTGTTGTCCTAACCACGGGCTGAACTGAAACCACATGTCGTGCTGCCATGACAACTGGAACTTGACCAATATGATCTCGCTGCTCTAGAGTGTAGAAGGTGGGAATCTGAACTCCTCCCCTGATCTGTGAAGCAACTGGTGCACTAGAATCAACCCTTCCTGATCCGATGTACCAATTGTAATCAAAACTGCACTCCGGTCTTCTGAAGTCCGGGGTAGCAACAGGAACCCCCAGTACCTGTCCCCTAACTAGGACTAGTGGCTACTCCTCAACGGCTGCTCTGGTAGGCATCTTAACTGCGGCACGTGCTCCTCGTTGGCCTCTATCTCTGACCCTTGTGACATTTGATTCGGGTAACATCATCAAGAACCGCAGCTCGTGTCCTCACCATCGGTGAGAGAATGGAACGATAATTTCAAACTTCAAGATAAACGAACTCGCACGATAGGAATGAAGGAAGTGAAATTGTCCTAATAGTTCCGTAGCCTCACGAAGATAAGTACAGACGTCTCCGTACCGATCCGCAAGACTCTACCAAACTCGCTTATGACTAGTAGCACCTATTAACCTAGAGCTCTGATAGAAACTTGTCACGACCCAAATTTCCCTCTATTGGGTATCGTGATGGCACCTAGTCTTAAAGACTAGGTGAGCCTAATATTCAGAAATAACAACAATAATAAATAGAATCTAATACTTTTCTGAAATAAATAATTCTTTACACATTGTATATTCCCAAACCCAGAAGTACAAGTCATAAGCTTTTAAGAATTTACACTAAAAATACCACTGTTCAGAAATAAGTACAACAGTGCAAACAAAAATATAAGATGGTGACTCCGAAACTGTGAACGCTGAAACGGTTTTACCTTGAGTCTCCACAACAGCAACCGCGCTACTAACAATCAATCGGTCGGCTATGCAAAAACCTGGAATCTGCACAAAAATGTGCAGAAGAGTAGTATAAGCACACCACAGCGGTGCCTAGTAAGTATCAAAACTAACCTCGGTGAAGTAGTGACGAGGACTAGTCAAGACACCCAGTGGTCTAATAAAAACTGAACAAGTATCAATATAGGAATCAGGGAAATAATTATATACACATAAAGGCTACGCAACATAGCTAACAAGACAGTGAATTCGATAAAGAAGGAAAACAATAAGTATGAGCGGAAACCATGAAGTAACACAAAGACGGAATAGAACACAGACAAATCCGGCATGTAAATATACAACACGTACATGTAATGACTCAACAACTTCAACCACTTCTACATCAAATTCATAGTCATCTCCACGAGGTTCCGAACCTCGGACAAATCACCATTTACGGGTCCCAATATTCGAACCCTAACACTTGGCATCTTGCGCCCTCATTCGAGTACTAACTGCACGGACGACTCACGTGCCAATTGGGTCATTTCCACCCATATGGTAAGCACAACAAGAGTACCAATACTTCACAACAACATGGAGTCATAAATCCATTAGTAGTACTTAATTATGTGCATGCTTGTGTAGGTGTCCTAACATGATTTCAACAACCAATAAACATAAGGGAAGGAAAAGGGGCAACACACACATTTTCATCTCACAAATGTCCACGCGAATAAAATCACATAGTAAGAGTTCCAATACACAATATCACCAACAAGGAATGCCCCCAGGCCAACACAAGTATCACAAACAATCCCTGACATAGTCCACCCTGTCACGCCACGTGTGCAATAGTAAAGTATATGCCCGCCTTGTTTCGCCACACGTGCATAAACATGTTCCCACCTTGTCTCGCCACACGCGCAACCCTCAATCTCATATCCCACCTTATCACGCCGCATGTGCAATATCAATAGTAAACACAGCACGGCAGAAACCTCATGCAAATTCCCATATCAACAACCGCACGGCAGAAACCTCGTGCATCACCACAACAAGTACAACAACAACAATGGCAACAATTCAAGATACAATTAATGCATCAACTCAAGAACCTTCGACCACAAGATAGGCAAAACCAGTTAAGGAGAGCTAGGCATATTACGAATCACTCAACAAGGATGGAAAATAGACATGTAACAGCCCCACCTAATTACACGGGTGAACAACAAGAAATCAACCCCAAGTCTGATAACTCCATATAAGGGCAAGTCACGAAGGTATAGAATATCTAAACTTCTTTTAAGGTTGAGCAGTTACGAGAATATTCAACAATTTCCACTTAAGGACAAGCAGCAGAGAATAATCATAACTTCATTTAAGACCAAAACAATTATAAGTTGAGATGAAGATAATTGCAAATTTGAGATAAGCAGCTAAGAAGACATAGCATGACAGTAAAGGAAATAAAATCTTCAGATAAGTCAATTAGGAGTAAATCCGAAAGTAAGAACTTCCACATTTAAGCAAATAAAGATGACACTAGAAATTAGGAAATTCAATCATGCTAAGGACACTTCATACTCGGCAAATATAAGGACCTAAGATTCCTAAAGGGTCAACTTTCCACAAACAAGTCTGAGCATGCACTCGTCACCTCGCGTACACGGACTACAATCAACATAGAAAACTCAAATCCTAAGGGGTAATTCCCCCACACAAGGTTAGGCAAGATACTTACTTCAACCGCTCAAATCAAACTTGAAATCACGTTCTTGCCATGGGTATCCGGCTCCCAATGGCCCAAATCTAATCAAATAAATAGCATCGTGTAAATAATAGTACAAGAAACTAGTTTAACTAATAAATTTGAAGCTAAGACGCGAAATTAGGAAAATTGCTTAAAAAGTACCCCGGGCCCATGTTTCGAAATCGGGTAAAATTTATAAATTATAAACACCCGCTCTATTATGAGAACACTCGAACAAAAATCATAAAAAACCGACGTCAAAATCTCACTCAAATCTCGGATTTTCAATTGGGAAACCTTTTCTCCTATTTCTAAACTTTTACTCTCAATTTCCTTGATAGAATGAGGAAAACCACAATAAATTAATGAAACAAAACCAAATTCGAGTAAGAAATCGTTACCCACAAGATTCCTCTGAAAATCCGCCAAAAAATCGCCTTCTCCCGAGCTCAAAATAAAAAATGGAGTGAAAATGAACAACCCTCGATTCTGTCCCTTTTTCTGCCCAGCAATCCTCGCACCTGCGAACATTTCTCGCACCTGCGGTCCAACCAGTCGCACCTGCGGATATCAATAACTCCCACATCTTCGCACCTGCGCTTAAGGTCACGCACCTGCGGGCTCGCAGGTGCGACCAAAACCTCGCACCTGCGCCTCAGGCCTAGCTCCCCAAATTCCGCATCTTCGGGCTTCCCTTCCGCGCCTGCGATCTCGCACCTGCGGCTACCCATCCGCAGGTGCAGAAAAACACCAGAACTCCAAAACCCAGCAAGTCAGCAAACTCTAAATTTCCCAAAAACAATCTGTTAACCACCTGAAACACACCCGAGGCCCACGTAACCTCGACCAAACATACCAACCAATCTTATAACTCCATACGAACTTAGTCGAGCCTTCAAACCACTTCACAAAACATCAAAATCGCCAATTATGCATGGATTCAAGCCAATGAACTATAAAATTTCCAAAATTCACAACCGATTCTGAAACACATCAAAACTAGTCTGAATGACCTGACAATTGAACTACACTTGCTATGTAGTTTTTTGTAGCAATATTGTAGAAGAAGTGTAGAACGCTTGACATATAAGCAAACATCACCACTGATATAACAGATCAAACCTGTAATTGTGTTTGAATTAGAGATACTACATTCCAAATCGAAATCACGCACTGTTATACACAGCGGATAAATTCTTAAGCTTATGTTTTCCTTTTTCGTCTCCATGTATACTCGAACTCCCATATCGTTCTGAATTTCTATTGGAGGATAATGTTCATTGACAATGTATTGATTTCGATAATTTTTTCTAATGTATCGACCATTAGATGCTTTGCGATTGCAGAATTCAATTGACTATAACTTGAATCTTCGCTGACTACAATTCCGTCAACATTAAATCTTTGTATCTCCCAAAGCTATCCAGTTACCATTTAGCTGAAGCATAATAGTTGTTTTCGACATTATTGCGCGTAATTCAGTATAATTGTAGATAATTGATTCTCTTATGGTTGTGAAACTAGAATAGACAGAGAAAACCAGAGTATCGGAAAAGCAGAGAAAAAGGCTTAATTGCAAGCTTAATTCATTGCGATTATTGCGTTGCAAAAATCTCGGTAGGATCCTACGCTATCCCAAAATCCCGCTTCTAAAAAAGGAATGCTACTGCAGAAAGGATTATAGTTTAAATAATTGTATAGAATTTGTAGACAAAACGTGTTCAGGCCAGGTAATCAAGTAAACATGGACAATTTTGATAATAATATTTTATATAGTGTATAAGAATGAAAAAATCCATTTTTAAAAGAAAATTATTAGATAGGAGTACGGGAAGGAAAAATGGGGAGAAAATTACAAAGTGAGGAAATCTAACCTTCACCAAAGTGAAAATTCGTATAATCAACCAATTAAACTACTAAGATTTTCCATGTATGATGCACTTAAAACGTTTGAAATAGTTCTTTTATTTTTATTTCTTTTATTTATTTATCTATCTATTTGCAATTCAACGCCCCGGAGAACTTATGAGAATGGGATGCCTCTTCACCACTTACTCAAGGAGAATATATGTAGAACTGATATCTAGACAAGAAAGCAGGTTTACCTCAATTTATAGCGAGCGTCTACACATCACAATCGATTGTGTACCTTCTGTGCATTATACACCTAACAAAGAAGACTTCAACTTTTAGAGTAATAAAATGTGTGATACCCTACAGCGTATATTAAGTATTAGAGCGATCGAGTAGCAAATTCATCCCACACCTTCGATTAGAGGTGACAAATGGGCGGGTCGGATAGGATATGAGTGGGTCGAAAACTGATAATTCAAAAACTAATAAATTATCCGACCCGACCCGTATTTTAGACGGATAAAAGCGGGTTATCCGGCGAATGATATGAATATCTTCTTGAATATGAGCGCTTATTGTAGAATTCCTAGTCTTCCAAACTTGAGGAACCCCCAATTTGAGGCTTTACAAATGTAAAAGTTAAACACATTAGTTATCCATTGGTTATCCGTTTGGTTAACCATATTCTAAGTGGATAATATGATTCTTATCCATATTCGACCCGTTTTTAAAACTTTCATTTTCCAACCCATTTTTAATGAATAATATGGGTGAATAACTGTTTTTTTAAATTATTTTGCCACCTTTATCCTTGATATAGAAATCTAATCTCTTCCGGACTTCTCCTCTTTTCTTTTTCCCTTTTTGTATTCAATAGCCCACTTAATTATCTCAAGAAAAAAAATAGAAAAATAGAAAGAAAACAAAAGGCATAGCATTAGAGCGACTCGTCCGACTAGGTGTGCATGCACTCCAAATCGTTATTTAAAGTGTTACATATACTGCAACTACATGTACTTCGTTTTGAACAACATTCGATGTTGGTGTTACCAATGATCTTTCATTTGCTTTCTCAATCAAAACTTGAAACTATCGTACTGAACGATTTGATCATTCAATTGTTTGTCATTTCTTAAGGAAAATCTAAAATTTAGAATTTAATCATGGAGTTATCATTCCGTCATTCAATATGCTTCTGTTAAGTGATTTCATACCCTCGATCTCTTTTTCTGAAACCACAACTCACATTTTAAGTAGCAGATGAAAAAAAAATTCTAACGTCTATTTCTATAACTTTTCACAATATAATGACATTATAGTAACGAGAGCTTTTACTTCTCAGATCGGCAAGTACTTCACCCAAATAGTGAATGAAAAGCATAAAACGCATGAGTTAAAAGTCTATCGTGGAAAAGGAAAAAGAAAATTATTGTTCTCATTGCGTTAAATAACCTGGCCCATGATTTGAGAAAAAAGTGAGCTATAAAACGGATCATTATATTGTTGATCAAACTCAAGTTCCAGCCACAGATTAAAAGAAAGAACTTATATATAGATCGATAAAACGATCAAAGCAGAATAAAAGAATAAACTAACTTGATACAATTGTTGTCTGATCAATTTCTTGAACCAACTTTACGCCGTCCAAATTTATGCCTTCTGGATATTGGCATTTAATTCATGTAGTATACTATAACAATCATCGCTAAACTAATTTCCAAATCAACAAAATTTGCAATTCAAATTGACCTTCAAATATTTTGATTTTATTTGCCAGAACGTTTATTCAAACTGCAAGCTTAAGAATATACTAGAACACACGAGAATCTCCCCCATTGACTCCCCCCAAGCCCACACCACCTCCTCCCCCCAAACCCCCGATCTACCCAAAGAAACAAAAGCACAGATGAATTTTCAGTTAGTTAAAGCCTAATGGATAATAACCCTATATACTACACCAAAAATATCTACAATAAAAGTACTTGTCAACATTTATTGATATTGTTAGAGTATACACAAAATATTTTACATTTTTTTTTTAAGGGAGGGGGCAAATATACGTATTTAGTTCCTGGATTTAAACTTACGATGCTTATTCTTAAGGATCAAAGGTTTTGTAACCTGATAAAGAGCGGAGATGGATCGAAACTTCCTTTTCTTAGGGGGGAAACCTTTGTCAGCTTCGTCGAAAGTCTCTTCCATATTGACGGCTGTTGATGATACCTCCGCCGTGTCACCAACGCTTTCTTCTTCGCCGTGCTCCTTTTCTGCGATCACTACTCTCCAACTGTCGCCGGCGGTATGATCAATGTCACGGCCGCTGCTATCGGAATCGCCGCTGAGCTGAATAAGCTGCAAGGCCGCGTTCATCTCCGGCTCCGTCAGCTTCTCCGGTTCGGTTTGGATTCCTCTATTTTTCACCGTTGATATTGCTGATTTCTTCATTTATTTATGGAGATAGAGATATTGTTACAGTCGGTGTTTGGTTTGCGGGAAAGGGGAAAAGAATTTTGTTTTGGGGGTATTTGTATTCCTCAGGTGGGTAATTAATCTTTAGATGGAATGACGAAAATATCTTTGAATCTCTCTTTTTAATTTTAATAAAATTCTTGTTTAACTGATTAAGTAATTGCTAGTTTCAGAGATTTTTTGGGGGACAAGGTTGTAATTTACTCAATTCTTTTGGTCATCCCGTCATACCTTTTGCTCTCCGTAAACCCCATTTTAAGTTTATACCATAAGCTATTTGAACTAAACGTCACAACTCTGTGTTCCAGATCACCTAGGATGACTAGTTTTTAACTTGCCCGCAGGCCGCAACTCGACTAACTATACCAATGATAGTCTGCTACTTTTTATCTGTACGTACATAAATCAAGTAACTTTATCCGTAGAGAAGGAATCACGTATTAAATATCTTCTTATAAGTATGTTTACCTCAAAATACGAGTAATAATTAAATTTATAAATTAATTATAAGGATACATGATCTGATTCAATGCCAATTGATTAATGATTGAATAAACAAGTGAATTAAACGATTGAAATAGATCAAATCAGTGTTGTTTGCTAGTTATCGACTTCGGTTTGGAGTAGGCTCGAGATCAAACATTAAGAACCACAAGAACAATACAAACAATATGGACAATAAGAACAGTAGAGAATTAAGGGCGAGTAAAAGAGCAGAGTGTTGGTATTTCTCAGTAAATGCGTATATGATTGGTTCCCCCTACAAATGAACATGGTTTCTCTTTATATAGTAGAGGAATCCTAAATAAGGTATAACTCTAATTTCGGAAGCAAAATACATGATTGATATTAATAACCATTAATAGTTCTGCCAATCCCGAGATTTTCGTTGAGATTGGCGGTCGATCGCGAATATCTCGTTATTCCGTTACTTCGATGCCGATCTAACCCGATCTCAATTCTTCAGTCTTTGTGTTCCTCGAGCTCGGTCTTGCTTCAATACGGACTTAATCTTGAGGCAGACCCTCGAGCTTGTAAAATCGGGCATGGTCAATTTTAACCGTATACAGATAGTTCGCACGTTTCTTAGAATGAAATGATAAGAAATTTGAGCCTTGCTTCCCCTGTATCTCGATCGTGACGTAAGCGGTGGATGTGACTGAAATGTCCCGTCGGCTCGATTCCCAAAAAACCATTAATGCATGTCAGCCGTCGGTCGGCCACTAGTGATACCGAACCGTCGTCACAAGCCTATAAATACACCCATCTTGTTGATTCAACCCTTACTTTGCTTTGATTATAAACTCATGAGTTGCCAATTCTTCTCATATTTCTCTCATCGCCGCTTATTACGCCGTCGTACACCTTCTTTCTACTTCCTTCACATACACAAATAGCAAAAACCTCCAAAAATGTGCCTCAAAAGGAAAAAGCTCTGTATTTCTCCTCCCAGCCGGCCGGTGATAAGATGCCGGTAGAACCGGCCACCCATGAATACGTTCCTGGCCCATGCGTTCTTAAAACTGACTTTAAAGTTGATAACCCCTCATCGGTGTCGGGCCGATGCGAACATGTGTCGATGTACATGTGTTCGATTACCAAGGGCCACGTCGATTCCATGAAGGAGGACTGCAAATGGGGTTCAGAGGTAGTGGTGCGCATTCCTACACCTGAAGAGAGCGTCCTCACACACGTGAAGGGGTTCTTAAGTGTTTACACTTACCCCTTCACATTGGGTCCCGTCAACCCGGTGATTTTCGACTTTTGCAGGAGGTACGAAGTTACCCTCGGTCAGCTCCATCCTTCACTTTGGCGCGTAGTTATCATGTTGCGCTTCTACTCCAACGAGGCCGGGGGGTTGGGGTTCACTCTGAACCATCTCATTCGGTTGTACAGGCCTCGGCTCTATCGAGGGCTAATTAGGCTTAATTGCCGAGCAACAAAGACTCTATTGTCGAACATCGACGAGGATAAAGATCGAGGTTGGATGAGCCGATTCATACGGGTGAGGACCTGTGATATAATACCAAAGGAAAAGATGTCGTTCCCTGAGGAGTGGAAATCCAAGCATAAGTGAATTTTTGTTCTTTGATTCTGTGCTTCTTTTGATTTTGCCTAACATTTCTTATTAATCACGCAGTTGTCCCTTGGATGCCCGAGGCGGTGCCCGATTTTGAAGACTGGATCCAAAAGCTCGCCTCTACTTCAACTCGTGTTGAACGAGTGTGGAGGGATTTGGCGAAGGGCAGGTGGGAGGCCAAGAACCATGGTAAGGATCTCTTCTTACGTATTCTGAAGCAGTTACACGTTTTCTTCATTACTAATCTTTCTTCGTGGAGGTCTGACCAAAGATGCCATTCTGAGGCCATCAAGTGAAGGTGGCGAAGCTAAGTCCCCAGCTTCGAGGCCGAAAAAGGATAAGAAGAGAAAAGATCTCTCGCAATCCGACGTTTCCAAACCCAAACCTCAAAGGGTGAGGAGAAA
Source organism: Nicotiana knightiana (assembly GCA_005239525.1). Classification (NCBI taxonomy): domain Eukaryota; kingdom Viridiplantae; phylum Streptophyta; class Magnoliopsida; order Solanales; family Solanaceae; genus Nicotiana; species Nicotiana knightiana. The sequence continues at coordinate 4,396 of ML411658.1, read as the reverse complement.
AAGGGTCGGTCTTTCATAGGATGCAGTCCAAAAGTTGAGAGACCAGGATGAGGAAGAAGAAGAAGATACCTCGGTGTTGATAGTTCACCCTCGAAAGGCCGTCGAGGTCGCCTCGGATTCCGAGCTTCCACTTGCTATAACTGAACCTCACATTGAGGAGGCTTCGAAGAAGAAGTGAACCTCAAGTCTACTGAGGTCGGGATGATTTCTCGATCATCGACTTCTACACCGGGCAGGGCTGATTCCGAAACTCTAAAGATCAGACAGAGCGCCCCGAGTGATTCGCTCGGGGCCATGACAATAGGTCAATTGCCTTCAATGTCGGTCTTCTCTGAAGAGGCAATAAGGGAGGCCTAAAGGCTGAAGACCCCCGAGGTCGGAAGATGCTCTAGTGCTAGCGACCTTTTCCGAGATTGCTTTGTGAGGGTCGATGATGCCTTCAATTTATTGATGCCTCGATCCTCATGGCGGAATCCCAGCGTCTATTTTCCAAGGTAAGTGGCAGTCGCTTTTAGGTTATTATTTTTCGCCTTTTTTCCAAGGTTATTCTCTCACAAATCTAACTTGTGTTTCTTCTTTGTATAGGCCTCTGCCAAATTCCGAGCTGACCTTAGTCAATGTGAAGCTGACTTCCTAAGGGTCTCGGAAGAGAGAAATTCCCTGAATATTCTTTGTGGCCAAAAGGACGAGGTCATAAAGGATCTTCAAGTGGACCTGGCCAAGGCTCATGAAGAGGAGGCCGAGTTAGACAAGCAGGTAACCACCCTTCTGATGAAGTATGGAATCGACCCAACTGTGGAAGCTAACACTTCGATATCTCAGCTGCAGCAGAAGGTGGAGAAGATCGAGCTGCTCCGGACAGAGGTCGATCGGGTCAAGACCGACTGTGATCGGTGGAAAGCTAGAATGGACCGCCTCGCTGCGGAAAAGGAGGCATTTTTGGCCAAATTATCTTCGGCAGAGGCCCAACTCCATAGCCTTAGAGAAAAAAGTTCGGCTCAGGCCAAGAAGGTCGAAGAACTCAAAAACGGGCTTGTTGAGGCCAAGGCGGAGGTCAAACAAACCAAGGTCATGGCAGACAAATCCATATCCATGTACCAGGCCGATGCCGAAGCTGTCCAAACTCAACTAAGGGAGGCTCTAACTGGGAGCAGTGGTGCAGTGATTTGGCAATGTGCCAATCCCGGAGGAAAACCCTCGAGGAAATTCATGCTCGAGGTTTTGACCTCTCTGAGGAAATTTCTAAGGCCAAAGAGCTCGAGACCGAAGCCAGGCAGCTCGCCTTTTCCAATGATGATGATGATGATGACACAGAGGGAAGTCGAGGCGGGTCCGGGAGTGGAGAAGACGGAGATGAGGTTGCTGAGGAAAGTGTTCTTGGAGAAGCTGCTCGGGAGGAAATCGGTCTCGAGGAGACTAGCCCCGGTCGTAGTTAGGTTATAAGTTCTTTTCTTTTCTCTTTTGTAAGGCTTCGACCGGCCCCTTGTACATGTTTTTTGGTATAATAGAAAATTTCTTCTTGATGCCTTCATAAATTTCTCTTTCATGCCTTCGTGTGTTTATTTTCCTTCATTGAGAACGTTGAAAAAACATTTATCGTTGTAGTTCAACTCGTAATCGAAATAAACCATTAAGCTTTTTCGTTTTTATGAAGGCAAGTTTCTGAGTTCGAAACTCGTTCGAGACCTTGTTCGGGGGTGGCTCAAGCGAACTGATCGTTGAGTTATCTTTTATAACCAAGTTCGAATGAATCTTGAGTTTTAGGATAAAGTGACCCTTACGTTTTTATCAAATAATTGTTAAGTATCTCGAGCTCCCCGCTATATACCCTTTAGGTGAATCTTTGAGCTATAGTTAACATTTGTTTGAGCTCGGAAGAACTGAACCCTTGGGTTTGAATCGAGTGAGAGCGAGGTCTCGAACTCTAATTGTATTGGCCCTTAGGATTTTTAAATCGGCCCTTAGGCTCTTAAGTTGGGCCAATTCAGCGTCTAAAAATGGCTATTATTTTTCCCTTTTCGGCTAAAAGACTTAGTGAAAATTTCTTTATGCCTTAGCATGTGTTTTTTGTACCCATTGGGTTTTTCGAGGGTCCAATGGTCGGAAACCTATCTTTTCTTAACTGGTTTGTGTTAATATAATTTGATACCTCTTGGGGTTTTTCCAAAGGATGATATTATCGAAGACTTTAAATTATTCGAGAGCCGATTTTATGGAATCCCTTTTTTATTTGCTTTGCCGATGGTAGCCTTATTTAATCGGTTTTTCAAAGTATTTGAAGGCCTTTTGTTTATGGAGGAAGTCGGACGTTTTCGAGCCGCATTATTTCGATCGTAGCCTTTTAAGTGACTGTAGTCTTTCATATGGCCGTAGCCTTCGGGTATGTCTCTTGGACTTGTTTCCTAATAGCATTTCGAACTTGTTCCAAATGTTAGTCCCGAGTGTGATGGCCTTGGCCTATATATCCAGGGGTGCCTCTTTGAGGTCTTGTAATTTCAAACTTAAATAGCTCGAGTGTGCAGCCCCCGAGTGTTCGAGGTATGCTCGTACTAGGCCCTTGAGCCATTTTTTACAAGTATTAGTTTTGCAGAATAGATCAGAATTATAGGCACATGACTCGTACACTAGAAAATATACTCTGAAACATTAGATGTTCGAGAAAGAGAATGATTCTGTGTATTATTTATACATGTGTATATGTTTTGTTGTCGGGACTCCGCTAATCTATATGGACACGGTTCATTCGACCGTTTGGCCCATTACAAAATTCTTCCTATCGAGACCCATTGACACATAATATCCGAGGGTGATGCCCCTAGTGGAGGTTGATTGCAAATAATCCTTGGATACTGTTGAATTATCCTCAGGTAGCACATAATTGTTGCTTCATTAAAAACCTCACCGGAAAAACCCATTTGGAATAAAAACCGGTCTAAGGGAAAAAGAGTGCAACGCGTACTTTAAAACCTGAGGTCTCGATTTCTTTGATCGAATTCCTGCAATGAGTTAGTTCGAATGTTTAAGCAAATGAAAGAAAATAGAAAGGCATACCTTAGCAATAGTACCGCTTGAGGAGTGATATGTTCTAGTTATTCGACAACGGCTCGCCATTCATTGTTTCGAGCTTGTAAGATCCTTTCCCGATTATGTCGAGTATTTGATAAGGTCCTTCCCAGTTAGGACCGAGGTTGCCTTCATTAGGGTCTCGAGTATTTATGGTGACTTTTCTTAAGACTAAGTCCCCGACTTTGAGTGTCGAAGATTGGTTCTTCTGTTGTAGTACCTCTCAATTTGTTGCTTTTGTGCGGTGATCACGCTCAACTATGTCTAATAAAAGACTAAGCGGGCGTTGCAAATATAATTCGGGGTATTATGCCCAGAGTCGATCCCACGGGGAATTTACGTATCAAGCAAGTTGTTAGAATGCTCAACTGTCACTTGATGTTATTTAAATTACTAAAGCTAAAGATTAAAACTAAAGATTGACTATGCTAAGGTGTAAGCAATTGTAATAAAGATCTAAGGTTATGGTTTCCCCCGTCGGTGAACTTACTTCTCGGATACTTCATATAGCTTGATGAGTTGTTTCTATCAATCATGAACACTCTATCTACCATAAATCTCTCTCAAGTAATTATGATAATTTACTAGACGCACTCTCTCAAGTTACGCTAGCTGTATTGCA
>MDKJ01101886.1:0-10363 GCA_005239525.1 Nicotiana knightiana | reverse complement strand
TATATATATATATATATATATATATATAACACGCTTCGTTGTACAATTTTAACTACATATATATCATGTAGAGTATAGTTTAGTGTATTCATCTCTTGTATTATAAAAGTGTTAACGGATTACATTTATATTATTTAGATAGTAAATATAAAAGTGATTGTTAATTTTGACCAATGTTGACTTGAAAAGCGACCAACTTTGGTCGCTAATTATCCAGAAATTAACATTAGCGACCAAAGTTGGTTGCCAAATTTAAATCAGATTTATTTTATATTTTATATAATATTTCAAATAATAATATAATTGTTAAACGTTAGAACTGGGTCCCAAATTGGCGACCAAAGTTGGTCTCTAGCTACTTCTCATTTCTTAAGCGACCAACTTTAGTTGCTAATTTTAAATTATATTTATTTATATTTTATAATTTTTTAAAATAATAATATAATTATTAAAATTTTATAACTGGGTCCTAGATTAGCGACCAAAGTTTGTCTCTATCTGCTTCCCCTTTCTTAAGCGACAAACTTTGGTCGTTAATTTTAAATTATATTTATTTATATTTTATATATTTTTTAAATAATAATATAATTATTAAAATTTTATAACAGGGTCCCACTTTAGCGATCAAAGTTGGTCGCAAATTTCAATATTTCTTTGACCAAGCAAGCCTGACCAGTCCGGTCAATATTTTGACTATATTATCGACCAAAAAGCGACCAACCTTGGTCGCTAATGTATTTAGAATTATTTTTTAATAATTTTCTCCAGCTTAACGACCAACTTTGATCGCTTTTCTTGACAGACCAATTTTAATCGCAAAATATTGGTCGCTTTTTTCCGGATTTTTAGTAATACATGCTCAAGATATGTAAATTAGTACTTTCATACAAATATAATGAATATTGGCTTGAGATGAATTTAATTTTGGAATATGATAAGTAAGGATGCATATAACAATCTCCTACTTATTTTGGAGGGATGCGTAATTTTTGTTGTATACAGATATTATGGATGGATTGGGCAATATTTAGCTAATATATGTTTGTTATATCCTTTTTCCTTTATATTTTTCCCCTGGCTTGTTACATCAAATTGCTTCTTTCTATTTGATCTTTTCATAAGCAATTAAACTAAGTTACCCGAAAAATAAAGTGGCGGAAAAAGGAAAAACAAATTGTAGGCATCTATATTTTTAATTCAGATAGAAATGAATGTATAGAGGATAATATCGGTGCTAATACTCTTTCCGTTCCATAATAAATAATTTTTTGTTTATTTTCACACAGATTAAGAAATCTACTTTTAAATATTAATTAGAAATGAAATTGACCATATTAACATTTACTATTTAACACTCCTAACATATATTCCAATACTATTTACTCCAAGGGTAATGTAGGAAAAAAATAATTAATTCATTCTTGAAATTTGAAAAAATCACTTATAATGGACCACAATAAAAAAGCCAAAAAATCACTTATCGTAAACCGCAGGGAGTAACATACATTTATCTTGTCTAAATATTCGTATGGCTGCATCCATTTGTATGTAAACACGTTGTTAATTTGAGTTTTATCAAATAAAAATGAAATAAATTTTATGGGTGGTCATTCATGTCATAACCTGGAAGTCCCACCGTCGGAATCGTGATGTCGCCTAACATTCAATTGCTAAGCGAGCCAACGTTAGAGGATCTTTAAGCCAATTTTAATCAATTTCAATAAGTAAGAACAATTAAGCTGAAATGAAACGAAAACTGGTGCGGAATAACATAAGAACCCAATAATCTAAGTACAACCTGGATTTGAAATCACAATTCACGAGCTTCTAAAATCTCTACAAATAAGATTTGAAATAAATACAACTGTCTTGAATGAAAAAAACACTAAAATCACTACAACAAAATTGGTCTATGACAACACTTTTTATAGGTTTGAAATTATTCTATTATAATTTTTTAAACTGCTTTATTTTCTAACATATTCACCTACATTTTAATATTTTTATATTTTTGACAATGCATTTGTTTTATTTCTTTAATTTTCTTTTGCCTGTTCTACATAATGAAGGAAGAGTTAGGGATTGCCGAGGATATTTGAAATGTCCACTTAAATGATAAAATATTGTGAAACTCACAAATTTAGCTAAACCACATTTATTTAGTGGAACTCAACGTGATTGACTTGAATATAATTAAAAGCTTCTGTTTGTCATTGAAGAACTCGAATATTTCAAGACTATACAAGTCCGTTTTGAATTTATGTTAGAGATGAGTTTACGAATCTAATGGAGAAACAATACTGGTGGCATGAACCTGAAGCTTTAAATCATTTTTGATTGTTCTATTTTTTTTAACAGATATACATCATTGGCCATGGTCTGACCAAGAAGTACATAGATTTTCAGACACAGTGGCGAAATCAGAAATTTTCTTAAGAGTGTTCAAATTTAAAAAAAGTAAAAAACTTTCCCGACAAAGAGTGATCAATATATGTTATATACTTCTAAAACCTAATATATTATCTATATACACAATGTAATTTTTCGGCGAAAGATAGTCAATTGACCACTCTTGATAGATTGTAGACACATAAGCACACCATCCAGGTATAAAAATTAAACATACTTGTTGGGTTGATTTGATAACTGATCAATTAACTACTTTGTGTTTTTACAATTCTGAAAAAAAAGAAAGAGAAACTACATTATTTTAGTATTATAGATCATTAATCTCTTTGTCTTGTTGTTCTCCTATAAGCTATCTTAGTTCCTTTGTTTGCACTATTTCCTTTGGCTTTAGTATAATCTTGCTTTGCTTTGTTGAATCACGCTCTAGCTAGTTCAGTATCTCATAATAATTTTAATTATTTTATCCCTATTTTATAGCATTGTAAGAGAAGGTAAAACATACATTTGACTTTGTGGTCTAAGAGTAGTATGGTTCTTCCATTCCACTATGTGATTAATTGTCACGTTCCAAATTACCCCTAGACGTGACTGACACCCAGCTAACACCATCTGTCCCTTTCTTTAACGTTTAACCATTTACACAAACACTGAGAGAAAAAGTGCAGGTTTAAAGTATTATTAATAAATAAAGAAGTAACAATTATCGCCCAATACCTTAGTCAATTGATAAAAAAATCAAAAATCACTCAAATAATAAAACTCTAGCCCAAGTCCCACACTAAGCCCATGGAGCATCTAAAAGAGTAATATGAGTTTTATTGACGAGTATGCAAACTCCAAAGAAAAGGAAATAACTAACACGAACTAAGTAAGTTTGACACGAAAGCCTCCACGAACAATGCGGTGGCTCACCTCAGCAATAAGATCCACTCAACGAACTCGTCAAACACTAACTTTATCTCCCGCAACGGTATTTGCATATAGATGTGGGTAAGGAGTGAGTTATACATAAATATGACCCAATAAGATCCTCGACCTGCCACTTTAAATACCTCTGGAACAAGCGTTAGAAAATATAAACATACCACAACACGGATGATATAGTAAATATGATAATTATACAATAACTCAATATATGTGTATCAACAGAGTTATTAAGAATTAACCAACAAGAGTACCCACTAAAGACTTATCATACTTGCAGTGAAAGGAATTTAGCAACACACCTACAAGTCCACAACGGCACCACAATACCTCAAATATAACAGAGAATACACAATGCTTACTGAAGCATACACAATACCCCAAATATATCAAGAAGCATATACAATGCTCGAGTGATGAACAAAGAAATACACAATGCCCCAACATCATGACGCACAACCGTATCAAACTCAACATCATAGTGCACAACCGTATCAAACTATCAAACTCAACATCATGGCACACAACACATGTCAACCTAAACCGACTCGAGGCGCATCACAATAAATAGTAAAACCCCTGCACCTGTAAGTAGTGTCAAAATCGGAGCTGTAGTGAACACGGTCTTCAATTTCTAAAAACTTTCTTCACACTCATTTGACCACTGAAATGCAACACCTTTCTGAGTCAATCGTGTCAATGGAGTGTCTATCTTTGAGAAACCCTCAACAAACCTTCTATAATATCCGGCTAGGCCTAAGAAGCTACATATATCTGTAGGAGTAGTGGGTCGAGGCCAATATCGAACTACCTCTATCTTATTTGGATCAACTTGAATCCCATCTCGTGACACCACATGTCCCAAAAAGGAAACTGTATCCAACAAAAATTCACACTTTGAGAACTTGGCATAAAACTTTCGCTCTCTAAGTGTCTGTAGCATGACTCTCAAGTGTTGTTCATGTTCTTCCTCACTTCGAGAGTAGACAAAAATGTCATCAATAAATATAATCACAAAATGATCTAAGAATGGCTTGAATGCCCTATTCATGAGGTCCATAAATGTTGTTGGGGCATTAGTAAGCCCGAAGAACCTCACCAAAACTTCAAAATGACCGTACCTGGTTTGAAATGCTTTCTTGGATATATCCTCGGTCTTAATTCTCAGTTGATGGTAACCTGATCTCAGGTCAATCTTTTAAAAGTGAGTTGCACCCGGCAGCTGGTCGAATAGATCATCAATACGTGGCAACGAATATTTATTCTTGATTGTCACCTTATTCAGCTAACTGTAATCAATACACATTCTCATTGTGCCATATTTTTTTTTTTATACAAATGACACAGGTGCACCCCAAGGCGACACACTAGGCCTGATAAATCCCTTATCAAGTAGCTCTTGAAGTTGAACCTTTAATTCTCTCAAATCCGCTGGAGCCATACGGTATGGAGGAATAGAGATAGGTTGAGTTCCTGGCACCAAATCAATACTGAACTCAATCTCTCTTGTCGGAGCTAGCCTGGGTAAATCTTCTGGAAACACATCAGCAAATTCTCGAACACTGGAAGACTATCAATAGTAAGATCCTCCAAGCGCATATCATAAACGGTAGCAATAAAACCCAAATAACCACTACTAATCATACAACGTGCTTTTACATAGGATATTATCTTTCCCTAAGTCAGAGGAGTTATGCTTTTCCACACTAAACATGGTTCTCCGGGAAAATCAAAATGTATAAGATTGGAATGACAATCAACTAAAGCATAACATGACGCTAACCAATCCATACCCATAATAACATCAAAGTCGGACATAGGCAACACTAGTAGATCAACCACGGTGTCCCTACCCTGAATAAATATAACATATTCTCTATAGAATCTATCCACATATATAGTCTCCCCCACTGCGGTCACCATAATATATGGTACATTAAGAGACCTAACTCCTCATTCTAAGTATATGGAAAAAGATAGAGATACATATGAATACGTAGAACCAGGATAAATAAGAGCGTAATCCCCATAAGAACCGATAGTGATAATACCTATGACTACTGCATTAGATGCCTCAATATCCTGTTTGTCCATCACAAAGAGTCTCGGTGGTCCACCCACTCCCTAAGCAGTCTGTGCACCCTAACGATCCTGTCCACGAGCAACCTGTGGAGCGGCTCTAGCTGGCTGAGTCTGAGTTTATGTACATGTAAATGTTCTCTGGGGTTGTGGAGTAGCATGGCTAGTAGCAGAATTTCCTCTAGGACAAAACTTAGCAATATGACTTTTTTGACAACAAGTGAAACAAGCCCCATCTGTTCCAAAACAACGACCAGTGTGATTTCTACCAGAATTCGAACACCTCGGATGTTGACCTGACTGATATGAGATATTATTCTTTTAAAGACCCGTAAAAAATTTTTGTTTAAAATAATGCCCGAATGTGTCCCCAAGTTGTTTTTACTGTGGAAATTTTTAAAACATACCTAATTTGAGTAAAAAGTACCCCAGGACTTAAAGAATAAATTTTCCAGAAAGTAGGTGTTATGCAACGCACTATGCAATCGCAAAACGTCGGACCACATAATGGTAGCATACATGGGCAGAATCACTGCCCAATTTGAGGACAACTATGCGGTCCAAAATGAGATCGCATGTTGGTTCTGCGGACCGCATAGTTGTCGCATTCTTGCCCATTGATTTTGGTGAGGGAGGTTATGCGACGCACTATTCGATCGCATAACGTGTATGCGGAATGCATAGTGGTCGCATACCTGCTCAGTGTGTTTTAAATTTTGGCCCATCTTGAGGACCATTCTACGGTCGATTCTGTGGACTGCATGTCAGGAATGCGATCGCATTCCTGAACGCATTCTGGTGTCGGGATCCTATTTTTCTAATTTTAAAACCCGACCCCTAGTTCATTAAAACACCTCTCCCCTTCACTTTTAACTGATTTCTGAGCAAAAATAGAGAGAATGGAGAGAGGGTTCTTGAGAGAGAAACTTCTTCATCAAAATTGATTCTTCAAAGTCGCTCAAGCCCGAAATCTATCGAGTTAGGGTTATCTTCTTCACTCAAAGAGGAAAGTCTTCACCCCATTTTCCCCCAAAGTTCCCAGATTTTAATTAAGAATAAAACACATAGGATGGTTCTTCAAAATGGAGGTCAAACCCATACATGTATGTGAGTAAAACTTCTTAATCTATCAAAAGGGGAGAGGGTTGGGGTAAAATTCACAAAGAAGGGGTGGTAATCTAATGGGGTCGCCTAGCGTTTGATAAAATGCTTGAAAGGGTTCAAATTGTATGCATGATTTCCAATTCTAAGTTGAATATGTTTAATTGTGAACTAGATTGACAGTACTAGTCAGTTCGGTGATTTGTGAGTAAAAGTTAAAAAGGGATTTAGACCCCAGGTATGTATGGCTAACTTCAACCTTTGTAGAATCCTCTTGTTGGGTCCGGGCATTCGGTATGTGTACCTTGTTTGAAAATATGTGAATTGATTGTTCAAACATGTTGAGATGTAAGATTCTATTCTCTGATTGTCCTAGCTGATTGCCATTCTACCGTGCTATATGAGATCGTGAGAAGTGTTTTGATGTGCCTATCTTATTATCTGCAAAGCTCGTAAATGCTCGAGGGTATCGATATGTATGTGTTAATGAATGAAAGAATGTTAATGTGCCCAAGTGTGGGAAGGTATATGATGGCTAAAAATCGTGCGTGGTAAGCTAATGAAAAAGGGTATTGTGAAATGATGTAAATGAGTTAAACGATTATGGAAACACCGTGTACATGAATTACTGCTTGGTGATAGTCATTGTGCCTTGAGCTCAAATAGCGAATTATTGATATGAACTTGTGTTCCTTGAAATAAAGAATTCTTGTGATATTGTTTGTGGTTTTTGTTACGAAATATGATTGTCAGGTGGGATCGGGTTGCGCGCCGCAACACAAACTAATAAGGATGACGGATTGTGAGGTAATAAGGGTGGCCGAGGTAATAAGGATGGAATGTGATCATTATCACTATTGAAATGAAAATCTATGAAACTCTTGAATATGGTGATGTTGAAAGGGGAAAAGGAGGGATTGTGAAACTTGTTGATTTTAGTTGCTTGTTTCCGCATGCATTGATTGATTGGTTCTATTACTGTCTCTTATCTGTGTATTGTTTGATTGTACTTGGGATAAAGTTTGTTCATACATACTAGTACTATTCCACAGTACTAACATCCCTTTTGCTGGGGGAGCTACATTTTCTTATATGAATGTAGGTGGTTCTACAGCAGGTAATTCATCCCACAGTCAGTAGTGCCTCCTCTCTTTTCCATCAGCTGTTCTGGTGAGCCCCACTTCCTTCCGGGGCCACGTGTAGCTCATGTCGCCTTATTTTGAGTTTATTGTGTAGTGTAAGGTATAGCCGGGGTCTTGTTGCCAGCAAGTATTATATAAATCTTTTGTAATCGTAGAGGCTCCGTAGACACAATGTGGGTAGTGTACATATGTATTTTGGGTAAGTAATGGTACGGTTCGGAATCGTGATCCACGTTGGTAAATGTTGTATGTATTTTGTAAGTATTTGGCATCATATGTTGGTAATGATAAAAAGTAGAAATGAATTCAAGTCGTAAGTTTATGCTTAAGTTATAAATGGCTATTTCACTTGAATAATGTATATTGAAATCACGGGGTAACACGTGGGACAGGAAAGGCAAATCAGGTTCACTTGACCGGGTTCATTCGATTAGGTGCCGGTTTCTGCAGTTGGCCCCTCCAGAGATCGATTCGCAGGATTTTCTAGATGATATGTACAAGACGCTTCGGGTTATGAAGGCTACAGAGACAGAGGGGATCGAGTTAGCATCTTACAGGCTGAGGGGAGCAGCGTATTTATGGTTCGAGATGTGGGAGAATTCCCGTGGGGAGGGAAGTCCTCCGGCGAGATGGGATGAGTTTGTTGATGCTTTCATGGATCACTTCTTGCCTGCCGAGACTATGGAAGCCCGTGCTATGGAGTTTGAGGTTCTAAAGCAGGGTAATATGAGTGTGGGGGAGTAACACATGGAGTTCGTGAGGTTGTCCAAGTACGCTCCTCAGTTAGTATCGACTATGGATGCCAGAGTTCGACGGTTTGTTCAGGGCCTCAGTCCCTTGGTTGTGAATGAAGCTGCCACAGCTGCCTTGCACTCAGACATGAATTATGGTAAGATAGTGCGATTCACCCAGGCCACGAAGGCTAGAAAATTGAAGATAAGGTCGGAGAGGGAGAGTAGTAGCAGGGCCCGGTCAGCGGGCCACTCGGGGAGTTTAGTTGGAGGAGGGAGACCAGTTCAGGGGAGATGACCATCAGGGCCATCCCAGTCTTATGCTCAGTCCTCATCCAGTGCATCGCCATTAGTGCACCGTTATTAGCGGAGCAGTCGCTGGGGACCAGGATCAGATAGTAGGAGGCCCCATCAGTCCGGTCGTCCAGGAGGGAGGTTCCAGCAATAGAGGAACACTCCATGACTTAAGTGTGGGAGGTTCTATACCGAGCCTTGTTACCTGGATATCCCGATATGCTACGGGTGTGGGGTGAGAGGTCATATTCGACGGGATTGCCGTGCGCCCAGTCAGGGCATGGGTAGTGGTTTTGCGCAACCATCCGGTTCTTCAGTCGCCGCATCTTTAGTACGTCCTCCAGCTCCAGCAGGTCATGGTGTAGTTAGGGGTGGAGTACGAGGCAGAGGTGGACCCAGTCGCTTCTATTCTTTTAGTTGTCGCCAGAGTACGGAGGCTTCTCTAGATGTTATTACAGGTATTCTGACTGTTCAAGCACTTGGTGTTTATGCTCTTATTGATCCGGGGTCCTCTTTGTCATATGTTACCCCATTTATTGCTTCAAGTTTTGGGATAGAACCCGAACAACTTCATGAGCCATTCTCTGTGTCGACTCCTGTTGGTGATTCCATTACAGTCGCACAAGTCTATAGGAATTGTGTTATCACGGTGTGTGGTCAAGATACCACGGCCGATCTTATCGAACTTGGGATGGTATATTTTGATGTTATCATGGGAATGGATTGGCTCTACTCGTGCTTTGCTAAACTTGATTGCCGAACCAGAATTATGAGACTAGAGTTTCCTAATGAGTCAGTTATTGAATGTAAAGGGAATGGTGTGGTGCCAAAGGGTAGGTTTATTTCCTACCTTAAGGCCTCAAAGATAATTAAAAAGGGGTGTGTTTATCATTTAGTCCGGGTTACGGATACCACTTCAGAAGTGTCTGCCCCCTAGTCCGTCCCAGTCGTGAATGAGTTTCTTGAAGAATTTTCGGACGAGCTTCCAGGGATTCCGCCAGATAGAGAGATCGATTTCGGGATTGATGTACTGCCAGATACGCAGCCAATATCTATTCCACCATACAGAATGGCGCCAGCAGAGTGGAGGGAGTTAAAGGAGCAGTTGAAAGACTGATTAGAGAAGGGGTTCATTCGGCAGAGTGTGTCACCGTGGGGAGCTCCGGTTCTTTTCGTCAGGAAGAAGGACGGGTCGCTTCAGATGTGTATTGATTATCGGCAGCTCAACAAAATCACTATCAAGAACAAGTATCCATTGCCTCAGATAGATGATTTGTTCGACCAACTGCAGGGTGCGAGGTTTTTCTCCAAAATTGATTTATGGTCGGGGTATCACCAGTGAAGATCAGAGAGCAGGATATTCCTAAGACCGCCTTCAGACTCCTTAGGGCCATTTTAAAATTTTGGTAATGTCCTTTGGACTGACCAATGCTCCAGCGGCTTTCATGGATCTTATGAATCAGGTTTTCAAACCGTTTCTTGACTCCTTCGTGATTGTTTTTATTGATGACATCCTTGTCTACTCACGGAGTCGGGAGGATCATGCTAATCACCTCAGGGAAGTTTTGTAGACTCTTTATCAACACCAATTGTATGCCAAATTTTCAAAATGTGAATTTCGGTTGGAGTCAGTCGCATTTTTGGGTCATGTTGTTTCCAGAGAAGGGATTAAGGTTGATCCCT
>ML411657.1:0-12963 GCA_005239525.1 Nicotiana knightiana | reverse complement strand
ATTACAGAGTTTAAAGGTTACCTGGGTCGCAGAAAATAAATATTATAGGAGCTCAGCAACAGAGAAACAACAGCGAAATCAGCAAAAATCCAGCAGTAAATTGTGTTTAAACAACCCGAAAACTTTAGAGAAGAGCCCAAAACTAACTCTAAAGAAGACTTGTACTTTTTCGGAAAGTTCGCACTCTAAGATTCACTCACAAAGTACAAAAATTTTCAGCTTACTAAAATATATGACTGCTGATTGTTTTTTTGTTCAAAGATATTTGTGTTCAAGCAACTCTAAAAATGTATGAAAGTGTAAGATGGTGCGTGTGAAGATTTGTCTTTTTTAGAGTCCAAGATGTGTCCTCATAGTGTGGAAAGACCTCCTCTTTATATAGGAGAAAAGGGATTTTTAGGACAGATTTGTTTGGCCAAAAATCTGTCCAAAATGATAGATTTTTGACCAAAAATCTGTCCAAAAACAGATTTCTGTTCAATGAACAGTTTTTCCTCACCAATATGGACAGAATTTTGGAGTATTTGTACTCCAAAACAGTCCCAAATAGTATAAGAAACCAAACAAAGGTCCTACACTCAAGTACCTTCTACTATCCTCACAAACCAACATCAGACTAAACTATTGCTCCAAACTAGAAAGTGCAAAATCAGATAACTAGACTTGAACCATTAAACTAACAAAGAAACTAATGACTACAAACAAACGGAACATGTGGTTAAGGCCTTAAAATAATTAGCTTAAACATAGACAAACTAGAGATAATAAACATGAAATTGGAACTTAACAACTAAGGCAATGTAGAATACATGTTGATAATGAAACAACTATCGAGTTGACTGAAACACGAAATCAAACATGAGACTAAACACGAAGTAACTATTACTAACAGATTTTGAACTAAAGCAAAATACCAAAATTAATCGCAAAACCAGAATATCAGTGAACTTCGCCAATTGCAAATAGCTAATCGGATTTTAAAAGTGATCAACAAAACTGATTGACTAAACAAAATGTAATGGCAAAGTAAACGACTAACTAATACATGATTCGAAAGTATTAAGTAACGACTAATATTGATGATCGAAGCTAAACACGAACTAACAATCACGGATTAACAAACAAATGAAAACAGAAAATTAAACTAAAACCTAAACTTAATAAATAAAAAATAAATAAAATAAAAAAACAGAAATTACGAAAAAGAAAGGGGAAAAGATTGGGGTGCGAGCTTATACCAAACTCCGGGATGTTCGACGTCGAATCGACAATGAGGCGATGCCGAGGATGCCAAGTGGTGGTTGTCCGACCTTGAAACGGGTGTTTCTTTCTATCACACACCGAAACCAATGAATTCTAGCGTTTTGCTAGAGAGAAACATGCATTTTTGGTCGGGAATAGACTAAAAATGAAGGGCCTGTGATGGTCTTGGGTGGTCATGGCAGAGGCGGTGGCAGCGGGTGGCGGCGAATTTCTAGGAGAGATGGTAGATTGCCCAAGTATTTCCTGATGAGAGTTTTGTCGCTAGAATGTAAATCTTACCACCAACTTAGCAATCTTGGAGGGATATTGCAGACCATGCCGAATGTGGGGACTTCGTGCCTCATTTTTCTGCAAGTCAAACAAGGTACCCTTAGCCCTACTTGACTATTAAACATCAACAATTAGCATAAAGCATTTAGTTCTCCAAATAAATGCACAAAAAGTGATGATGTCCGTTTGGGTTTAGGGAAACCTAGGGGACTTTTGGATAAGGCAATCTTAAAAGCTATCATGCGGACCACACTTTAGCCTGGTTAGGTTTGATCACGATGCATGAAACAACATAACGGAGTAATGTTTCTATGGGGTTTTAGTCTGGTACCATCGAGTGGATAACTCAAGGGGGAAAGGCACGGAACCGTCGATTGCACCGCTAATCGACTAGTTTTACCGCAAATAAGCCTTTCCGAATTTAGGGGGTAATAATATAGGAAGAGCGCAACCACTCATCAAGCTTTGCTATAGTATTTTGTTTGGCACGAGTGGAGTATGAATGTTGAGCATGATTAATCAATAATAAATAAGCATTAAAAACATGTTGTCATGTATTTGCACGTTATGGAAAGCAGTAAATATAGCAGTTAATAATTTAAAAGCAGTTACAAAGGAAGGAAACAGAAAGAGCATGTCAGTTACTTTTGAAAAATAAATGCTTAAAGAAATAGACAAGTCATTTCACATAAAAAGGGGAAAGGGAAAGTTCGCAAGTATTAACAAAGTAAAGACAAGTTCACAAAGCCGTTTAAAATGGTAAAAGCCTAGACAGAAATCCCCAGCAGAGTCTCCATGATGTCGCGCCTCCTCTTTCCTCACGGAGATCGGGTTTATGACATTTGGTTGGGACAACTCTTTCCTTTTGGGAAAGGGGTTTGGGTTTTTGAGAGTCGCCACCTAATGATTTTTAAATGTGCGTTAGGATACCAAAGGGGTTCATTTACAACTACGTTGCTAACCGGAGATAGGGTAAGGGCTTGAAATTATCCTAAGGGGAAGGTATTAGGCACCCCTCAGGATCCACAAGTGTGGTTCCCGGCCAAACAACTTTTGTGAATTTGTACAGCTTAGCAAACAAACAAATAAAGGCTCAAATAAGAGGGGATTTAAGTCTTAAGCATGCCGATGTTTGAAAAAAATAGTGAAGAAGGTTAGATTTTGAAAAGGATTACGATCTAAGCATACAAAGGGTATCCTAGGTTTATATGGATCACATCAGTACAATACCCGCTAATCACTCCTCAAAGAGGGGCGACACGTGGTATTATCGCACCGGTCATAATATCCATATTCTACCCTTTTCCCACCCCCGTGAAAGTAGCTAAATAGAGTGTTGGTCTCGACCTCTATTGCATTCTGTTACCCGTCCTTTCCTATTAGTCCCAGAGGAATTTAGGACTTTTATCCTATAAGGAATGTTCTAGGCAGACCCTCAGGTTTGAAGGAAAAACACTAAGGCGACAGATAAGAACATGTAGGACTGAAATTAGGGGAAACACAGAAAAGCAGAGAAAAGGCACAAGTATACCTCCACAAGTAATGCAAATAGGCAGCACGTCTCAAACACAGTTATGGTCTTTTGATTCAGATCCTAAAACTTGGTATCTAAATGATAATAACAAAAACAGATTTATTGCATAACTCAGAGAGGAAGTCTTGATCAGTTTTATTTGCTGATTTTATCCTGTTGATAATTAAGCAGCCTACATAGACATATTTCCAGTTTTAACAACTTTAATTACCTAAGGCTTGCCTAGGCGTAAGACGATGCTCAGTAATTACCTAGATTATTAAAGAAACTGTTTGAGTTGTTTTGCCTAAACATGTTGTACTTAGGTGTTGCATCAAATGCAGAATTATCACTAGTTGTTTAGAGACATGGTAAAACAGTTTTAGGTCCTTTTCATGCGTTGGTAATTGGGCGGGAAATGAGTCCTAAAACATGATATCTAGTGCACAGATAGGGATGCATAATGATGCATATAGAGAATCCTAAGCAGGATTTCTAAATGCACAATAATTACAGCATTAAGAATGATTTCAGAAGATGCAAGAATGGTAGTTTATTTTAGTGTTTTTACTCTAAATAGGATCTCTAAGTGTTCATGGAAGCATAGAGCATGATTGCAAAGTACTGGTTATTAACACATTTTAATGCAGGATTCTCTAAGTGACATGATAGTGGGATGGACATGCTGAAAACAGTAAGTATAAGTACTAGGGAACATGATCTCTAATACATGAAATGAGTTCGAAGCATGGTCTCTATTGCGCAAATAGGAATATAAACCTGATAACATGTTTTATACCCTTTTAATAGCTAAAACATACATAATCACTCCTTCCCTTTCCACTATCCATCCTCAAAGTAGTTTACAAGTAGTTATTATAGGCCATTGCATAAATTACATAATTTAAATAAGAAAAAAGAAGGAGTTATGCTATAGGGAGCCTACTGATAGGCCCAAAACCCCCCAGAATGCCTCAAATTCCATTAGTTCACAGCCTTTGATATAATCCAGGTGTGTTAGAGTTTCCTAAGGATCTCAAAGGATCCCGGGCAGTGCTCACACCCAGATTTCATAGCCAAGATAGAGTAAATGCAGTGTGGAAAGGCCAGCTGTTGTGTGTCAAAGTTTAGAGGGAGCTCAAGGGTCCCAAGGCAATGCTCACATAAGAGGGGCATAACCTAATGTCTAAGAATATAGTGGAAGTTCTTGACATAGTTTTGAAGGAGTTGAGTTGGAAAATAGTTTGAAAATGAGTAGTTTGAAATAGGTATTGGAGAACAGATAATTTTGCTTTTAGTGAAAAATAGTTTGAAAGGGAAGAGGGTAAGGCAATCAACAACTCATAACCACATCAGCATGCATAGTGCAAGGAAACAGTCACAAACAGGGAAAGGGGGAATTGGGGACAAGTAGTTCATAGTGAAAGCATATCGGCACACAGGTTAACACCAGAGAAGTACTATAGAACTTAAATAGCCATAGCAACAGTCTATCACAAAGTGTTCATGCCAGAAGCTTAACAACATTAGATTAACGGGTGCTAAACAGAGTTACACATTAGGTCCAGGGGAAGGGTTCAGGATTACATAGTAACTAGGGGCCATGAGTACATGCTTATAGTGTTAGGAATCAAGGGTAAGGCAGAATTATAGTGGAAACATGTAAGAGAGAGAGCAACAGACATGCTTAACTAGGGGGAAAATGGGAGATCACATAGACAGAACAAGCATGCTAATTGCAAGGTAAACTACAGAACCACAAGTAGAAACATAAAAGAAACAAAAGGAATCGTAATACAAACAGAAAAATATTGTTTTGGATGCTGTAAACTTAAACTGAAAACTTACCAGTTAAATGAAAGAATGAGTGCAAAGTGGAGAGCAATAAAGTGAAGAGAAGTAGAGCAGTAGTGCGTAGAGAAATAGAACTGTATAATCACTCAGTCTTGGCTTTCAGTCGACTGAGTCGCAAGTAAACAGCAAGAGAAATGAGAGAGTATGTGTGTGTAAGAGAGTTCAGAACAGTGTATTGTTCGTGTCTGTGTTAAGGAGAGAGTAGAGGTATTTATAGTTTTGAGAATAGGCAGAAATAAGGTAACAAATATTAGTTCACCACAATCATGGAAGTAGACACCAATTAGGATTAAATTAAGGTTAAGACTTCCTTGAATTAAGGAGCGATGGTTCAAACGTCAATCAATAGTAATAAACAAGGAAAGAAATCACTGAAAAGCTGATGTTATCATATAAGAAGTAGTAAAAGTATATAGCATGTGATTAAGACTAGATGCAGAATATACTAATTAATGAAAGTGCATATGTGAAACAATTTGACAGCCTTATTCATAGGAATAAGGCAGGACACAGTTTAATTCCGGAAAACAGTAAGAGAATCCTCGAATGAGGTCCTAATCACAGGGAATCAGTACCAATCAAGGAGAATATCACACACATAAGGAAATACTCGAAATCAGATACTAATCACAATTATTTAGAGATTCAAAAATGGTAAAATAGTACTGGAATAACACATATTAAGCAGGGTCAGGAACCCTAATCACGCAAATTAGGAATTCTCATAGGAATCATTAGGGACTTAGCAGAATAGACAGAATAAGAAACTTCAGAAAACCCTAACGGCAAACAGATAACACCAGGAATCACAGAGTATACATGAAAGCAAAGTAGTCACACTAGAACAGGTAAACATTATCGCAAATAAACTCAAACTCATAGACTGACCGAGAACTTTGGTGTTTTTTTAACAAAAATGAATCAGACAAGATGGGGGAAAACTCACATAATGTTTAAACACGGTAGAATCATAAAATAATACTGAGAAACCATAAAAAGAACAGTTTTGAAAGGGATTTTGGAAACCCTAGTTCGAAAATTGGAAAATCGTTTAGGAACCTGAAGAGTCTTTAAAGAAAACATGGAAAGAACTCGTAATCGGTATAGATCTGTTACAGATCTAAAAGGATTGGAAGATTTAAAGAACTAGGGTTTCGAAGAGAACCCATAAAAGGATAAGAAAGCCTTAAAAATTTTACTGGCTTTATCCCAAAGGTCATAAATCTTACTCAGACGGGTGGAGGTGGCCGAAAATGGCATAAGAACTCATGGAGTGAGTGAACCTCCTTCTGGCTCCTCTGAGGGCCTCAAGGTGGTAATACCCGGCGTAGAAGGAGAGCCATAGGCTGGGGGTGGTGGTGAGACCACCATGGTTATTGGAAAAGCAACGGAAGGTGAGAGCTTAGGTTAGCAGAGAGAGTTGAGAGAGATGAGAGCATGTGAAGGCGGCAGGGGTTTGGGAATGAATCAGGGTTAGGGGTCTTTAGGAATTAAAAAAGGAAAAAGGTTTATTTGGACCGTTGATCTGGGAGATCAACGGTCATGATTAAACCGGGTAAATGGGTTCCGGGTTTGGGTAGGAGTTTATAGGATCTGGGTCGGGTAATTGGATAGAAATTTCTTTAGGAGTGGGCTCAATATGGGTTATAATTTGAAAGCCAAATTGGGGTATGATTTAAATAGCCAATTTCCCTATTTTGATTTTAATAAAAATAATAAATAATTTTTCTAAGGATAATTTTCTATATCAAAATGATTAAAAATGTGTAATTATCATTTTAAAAATATAGAGGCTAATTTTACATGTATAAGATATAATTATACATTAAAATGGGCTAACATTGCAATTATATGCAATTTAGCTTGAAAAATACCAAATGTAATTATAAAAATGCATAAAAATTTATATTAATTACGTTTGGGATAGGTATAGAAGTTGAATGAATAAATCATCATAACAATAATTTTGGAAATAATTATTGGATTTTATGAATAAAAAAGGGAGAAAATAAATCAATTTAAACGCTTAAAATTATGGGAAAAATTATAAAAACCTTGTGTATGCTTATATATGCATATATATGCTATTTTGAAGGTATTTATGCATATTAAAAAATATAGAAAAAATTAGGTATCAACAACCACCGGGTTTCTGAGGCCCATACTTCACCTGTTGACAATTCAAGCAACGAGCCACATAAGCAACAATATCCTTCTTCATCATTCGCCACTAATAATGCTGCCGTAAGTCCTGGTACATCTTGGCAGCACCTAGGTGAATAGAATACTTAGAACTGTGAGCCTCCTCAAGGATCAACTCATGAATCCCACCAACATTAGGCACACACACTCGACCTTGCATCCTCAAAACACCGTCATCTCCAACTGTAACTTTCTTGGCACCACCGTGCCGAACTGTGTCCTTAAGGACCATCAAGTGCGGGTCATCATCCTACCGATCTTTGATAAGCTTGAATAAAGAAGACCGAGCGACTGTACAAGCTAAAACACTGCGGGGCTCTGAAATATCTAACCTCACGAATTTATTAGCCAAAGTCTGAAGATCTGAAGTTAATGGCCTCTCACCGATTGGAATAAATGCAAGGCTGCCCATACTCATTGCCTTCCTACTCAATGCATCGACCACGACATTGGTCTTCCCCGGATGATAAAATATAGTGACGTCGTAATCTTTCAATAGTTCTAAATATTTCCTCTGTCTCAAATTAAGATCCTTTTGCTTGAACAAGTAATGGAGACTGCGATGATCCGTATAAACCTCACATGGCACACCATAAAGATAATGCCTCTATATTTTCAATGCGTGAACAATAGCTGCCACCTCTAAGTCATGGATAGGGTAATTCTTCTCATGGACTTTCAATTACCGAGATGCATATGCAATCACCCTTCCCTCCTGCATCAATACCGCTCCAAGCCCAACACGGGAAGCATCACAATATACCGTGAAATATCTTTAACCTGATGGTAACACCAACACCGGTGTTGAAGTCAAGGCTATCTTGAGCTTCTGAAAGCTCGCCACACACTCGTCCGACCATTTGAATGGGGCACCTTTCTGAGTCAATCTCGTCATCGGGGCTGCTATAGACGAGAACTCCTCCTCAAAACGATGGTAGTAACTCGCCAAACCCAAGAAGCTCCTGGTTTCCGTGGCTGAAGTGGGTCTAGGCCAGTTCTTGACTGCCTCTATCTTCTTTGGATCTACCTGAATACCCTCTGCTGATACGATGTGACCCAAGAAATCTACTGAATTCAACCAGAACTCGCACTTCGAAAATTTAGCATACAACTGAATATCTCTTAAAGTCTGAAGCGCTATCCGGAGGTGCTGCTCATGCTCATCCTAATTGCGGGAGTATATTAGAATGTCATCAATAAACACAATTACGAAGGAATCCAGGTAAGGCTTGAAAACCCGATTCATCAAGTCCATAAATGTTGCGAGAGCGTTGGTCAAGCCAAAATACATCACCAGAAATTCATAATGCCCATACCTCGTCCGAAAGGCTGTCTTAGGGACATCGGACGCTCTAATCTTCAACTGATAGTGACCCGATCTCAAATCTATCTTTGAAAATACCTTGGCACCCTGAAGCTGATCAAACAAATCATCAATTCTTGGCAACTGATACTTATTCTTGATAGCAACTTTATTCAACTATCGGTAATCTATACACATCCTCGTAGATCCATCCTTCTTCTTTACGGACAAAACTGGTGCACCCCAGGGCGAGACACTAGGTCTAATGAAACCCTTATCAAGCAAGTCTTGTAACTGCTCTTTCAATTCTTTCAACTCTGGTGGGGCCATCCGGTATGGAGGTAAAGAAATGGGATGAGTTCCCAGAGCCACATCAATGCAAAAATCAATATCCCTGTCGAGTGGCATCCCCGGCAGGTCTGCAGAAAACACCTCGGAAAACTCACGAACAATAGGCACTGAATCTATCGAAGAAACCTAGGCATTAGAATCACAAATATGTGCCAAATAAGCCAAACACCCCTTCTCAACCATGCGACGAACCTTGGTATAAGAAATCACTCTGTTGGGAGAATGATCAGGAGTCCCTTTCCATTTTAATCGAGGCAACCCTAGCAAAGCTAAAGTAACTGTCTTGGCGTGAGAGTTCAAGATGGCATAATAAGGTGACAACCAATCTATGCCCAATATGACATTGAAATCGACCATTTCAAGAAGCAAAAGGTCTACACTAGTTTCAAAACCCTTAATAACGACCACACATGAACGATACACACGATCTACAACAATAGCACCCCCCACCGTCATAGACACGTAAACAGGGACACTCAAGGAATCATGGGGCACAACCAAATACGAGGCAAAATAGGATGACACATAAGAATAAGTAGATCCCGGATCAAACAAAACTGAAGCATCTTTATTGCAAACTGAAATGGTACCTGTGATAACAGCATCGGAGGAATCCACCTCGGGTCTGGCCGGAAATGCATATAATCGGGGCAAGGCCCCATCACCCTGAACCGTGTCTCAGGGACGACCTCTGATAGGTGGACCTCCACATCTAGCGGGCTAGCCTCCATCTCTAGCAGGCCGGCCTCCACCTCTAACATTCTGACCTCTACCTCTGACTACCTGACCCCTACCCCTCGTTGGCTGGGCAGGTGGTGTTGCAGCTGGTGCCAGAACTATAGCACGAGAATTCTGATCCTGAGACTAATTACCCAATAATCTCGGACAAGTTCTCCAAATATGCCCGTACTCACCACACTCATAACATTCGTTCTGATACTGAGGATGACCCTGACGAGCCGGCTGATCGCAATAATAACTCTGAAGAGGAGGTGCTCTGATAGGGGCTGGTTGATCAAAATAAGAAAAGTAAGAGCCACGACCACCAGAGGCACCATGGGACGTCTGAAGTGATGAATTAAATGGCCTGGAAGAATAGCCTCTACCCTGAGTATCCCCGCCTCCAGACGAGGCACCGCTGAACCTACCAGAATGGTAAGGTCTCTTTGTTTAACCAAAGAATTGGATTCTTTTCCCAAAGCTATTTTAATAAGAACACGGGTTTCTGATAACCAAAGAATAAGATTATAATTGTAGGCAAACTTGTAAATGGAAAGCAGTAAGATGCACAAAAAGTAAGTATATTGCAATAGTAGTTCGGATGATGCCTTTACAGGTTATATTTTACTCCCTTATTTAGAGAATTTCTTAATATAACGTCTGCCTTTTTCAGTGATTGAGCATTAATGACTAATTATGACATTAATGTAACGTTACAATGAGTAATCGTAACTGTTGCGTGAATGTCGTGAAACATGTGGATCACTAATTGAAGATCTATGAATCCGCCATTTGTTCTGCCCAGATACATTTTGACCGTGTCTCTTCATATTCTCAATTAGGTTGAGACTTCCGTAGCTAATTAACCTGTGGGTGTGATTTGTCGTGCCTCTTTGCCTCATACCTCTTCATAGAGTCCCGTCCAGCTGTCGTGTCTTCATTGCTCCACGTAGACTGCTGAGTCATCAAGATTTATTACACGTATGAAGCTCTTTTTTACCAATACAGATAGTCCCCCCACTTACTATATATTTATAGATCAATATTTGGTAAGTGGATACTCATTTATGGCGGGAATATTTTGCCGCCGCTTTACCTCGAAACATTGTATCTTTCTCTGAATCATAGGCATCGTTTGTCACTTCTATTTAATGCTAAAACCACGTGTCCTTCTCATATTGGTTCTACAGTTACTCGGCGATTTTTAGGGCATTCTTCGGTTGCGTCAGTCCCGAAGTGACACCTTCAATTATGACTTTTCATCATTATANTAACGCCATCTTCTGCTCCGACTAGGGGTCGGAGGGGTGGTAGACTTAGGAGTCTAGGATCCACTCCTTCGAGAGGCTCTTCTTCTTCTCAGATAGTTTCCCCTCCTTCCGCTAGGTCTCTAGTTTCTCCAAGGGCTAGGGCTTCCCGGTCTTTGTCTAGAGGTAGAGATGAATGTCTTCGTGAACCTGGAGTTGATGAAATTATTCTTGCTGAGTTTGTCTTTGCTAGAGATAATCAAGTTCTCGTAGACCAATCTTCTTCCCTTGAGAGTGTCGAAAGGTATCCAACCCTTATTACTGAGGTTCAGATTTCCCTTGTTCGTAGGGAGTGTTTTTGGGGGCTTGATTTCCCTGTCTACATTCCGAATAGTAATCAAAGAATAATGTCTTACAAGAAGGGGTACTCTTTTGTTTATACATACCCTTTTACTCTAGGGTTTAGACCTCCCATTGATCCAATCATAATTGAATTCTGCCGTTTCTTAAATATCTGCTTAGGACAAGTTGGTCCACTTGTGTGGTGAGTTGTCGCATGTCTTAGGAGTTTAGCTTCTTTAGCCTCGGTTCCTTTTAATTTCAACCATCTTATTCATCTCTACTCTCCTGCCTTGTTTCGTCAAGGGGTTTTTACTCTGACTGCTAGGAGCAAAAGAGTGTTGGTAACCCGTGGAGATGATAAGGATAGGGGTTGGTACCTATGGTATGTTTTTTAACCCACTATTGGTTTAGTGGGTGAAGAAAATCTTCCCTTCCCTGAGAAGTGGAATCGTTCACGTGAGTATGCTTTAGCTCACATCTATTTAATTTTCCTCGTTCTGACTTGAGATGTTTTACTAACACCGTATCTATTTCTTCTTCTCTCAGCAATCATGGGTACTATTGAGAATGTCTCTGGTATCCGTGATTGGGTAGAAAAATTGTTGTCCGTTGCTCCTTTAGAAGAGTGATCTTGGAAGTACTTCACTGGGAAGTACGGTTGGCATGTAAGGACCCACGGTAAGTGAAGCTTTGTTCTTGCTTTTTTCCTTACTCGAGCCTCTTCTTTATCTGTCACTTAATTTTTTCCCTTTTGATAGGGTTCTCTGCTCGTGGGGTGTCTGCTTCATCTATCCCGAAGATGTCTTTGGCACAGGCCCAAGAGATTATTATTGGTTCGTCTTCCTCGAAGAGGAATATTGGTGAGTCCCGTTCCGTAGAAGAAGAAAAGAAGAGGAGGGTGCTTTGGTGCGCAGGCCACGGAGAAGGCGGGTGGTTTCAGACGATGAGTCTACACCCATGACTTTGCCTTCTGTGTCTGTGGTTGAGCCCTCTACCTCTGAATATTTTTCACATTCCCCCATTCATGAGTCTGTAGGAAAANTACCTCTGAAGATGTTTCACATTCCCCCATTCATGAGTCTGTAGGTTACTTGTTCCATGAAGGTTTTGACCTTGCTCCTGATGATGTCCCTTTGGCTGCTGTTTTTCCTGCTTCTTTAACAGAAGCTATCTCATCTGCTCCTTTGGTATTACGGCTTCTGTTGTTGCTTTGCCCGTGGCTTCCTCAACTATTCAATCCTCCGTGCATGTTGCTTTGCCCATGGCTTCTCCAGTTCCTCAACCCTCCGTGCATGTTGTTGTTTCATCTCTGAATGCTTCCATGCCTTCNTGCTCTTACATGGGCCAATGAAGTTGTGCATACCTCTTTGAAGGTATGATGCAGGTTATCCTCTTTCATTTTCGTATATGAAATTTATCATATCTAATTGGTTTATTTCCTGTAGATTAATCTTATAGGCATGGAGCTCATGAAGAGGATCTCAAATACGGATCAGGAGACAAAAGAGTTGCAGGCCGATGCTTATAATTGGAAAGCACAATATGATAGACTAAGGATTGACATGGATGCCTTAGAAGAGGAAATGAGTACCTTGAAGCGGCAGATGAGGCTCATGGCGGCAGAACTGGCAGTAGAGAAGGCTTCTTCCAGTCAGGCTGATAAAGACAAGAGTATTCTGGAGTCCTCATTTGCTGAGAAGCTATCCCACGCCTCAGAGGAGATTAGAGACTTAAAAAACTTGCTGGGGCAGAAGGAGGAATACTCAGGCGAGCTCGTGCAATCACTCACCCGTACTCAAGAGGATCTTTGTAATGCTTTAGATAAAGTTCAAACACTGGAGGAGTCGATTGTACCGTTAAGGGCCGCCCATGAAGTTGCTGAAGCGGAGAAGGACGGA
>ML411656.1:11800-32532 GCA_005239525.1 Nicotiana knightiana | reverse complement strand
GTTCAACTACGTTCTTATTGTAGTCAATTGAATGGCCATCAATTAGCTGTGCCTATTTAGTATATATTTACTCGAAAGAGAGTACATATTTAGGTAATTGTTTGAACAACACCACTCTCAGAGTATAGACGAGAGTCATAACCGAGGGTTTAGAGGTTGGATTAGAGATAGCGATACCTCGGGTGCAATCTAAAGTGAACTGTATTGCGATCTAGCTAGCGTAACTTGAGAGAGTGCGTCTAGTAAATTATCATAATTACTCGAGAGAGATTTATGGTAGATAGAGAGTTCATGATTGATTGAGACGATTAATTAAGCTATAAGAAGTATCGGAGAAAGAATTCACCAACGGGGGAAACCATAACCTTAGACCTTTAATATTATTGTTTACATTAAATTGTTAGATTAATTACTAGTTGATTATTTTGTTAGTAGAATTAGTTAAACAACACAAATTGATATTTAAAAGTCTTGAGAAACTTGATTAAACACCAGTTTAGTATTTAATAAACTCAATTGATACGTTCAATTCTTCGTGGGATCGACTCTGGGCTTAATACCCCAGATTTATATTTGCAACGCCCGTTTAGTCTTTATAGAAGACATAGTTGAGCGTGATCACAACCCAATCGAAAATTATCAATTTAATCAAAAAATCTCGAAATTCGTCCAAACCCGAGCCCTGGTCCCACATCTCGGAATTTGATAATTTTTAAATCATTAGAAACCTCGCCCTCCCGCGATTCTATACATACCAAGAACACTAAAATCGGACCACAATTTCCCACTCAAATCCTCAAAAGAAAAATAAATTTTTCATGCACCCTTCTTCCCCAACTTGGTTTAATTTCCAGAATTTTTTGTGGTTTAATCACTTAGGAATTGACATAAAAACATGTTATGAAGTTGAAAATCTTACCTCCAAATTATTCCCCTTGATTTCCCTTCAAATACCTCTCAAATAGCCCTCAACTTGCATGCAATAATGGAGGAAAATAATCCAAATTCGCACCCCAGGCCTGTTAAACATTCTGCCCAGCTATAATAATTCCTTCTTCGCGAACGCGTCACTAGGACCGCGTTCACATAGAACAATTTCCAACAGGCCTATAATTTACACTATGCGGACGCGACCTCGAGCCCCCGAACGTGAAGCACTGCCTCCCCAGGACTTCGCGAACGCGTCTCCTGACACGCGAACGCATAGGCCAAAAACCCCTGGGGGTCCCCAACCCCCCATTATTCTTCGCGAACGCGTGCCCTTGAACGCGAACGCGTTGACTACCTCACTCAGACCTCCGCGTTCGCATTCGTGTCCTCCTATTTGCGAACGCGATGAACAAAATCTCAGCTCCCCCAAACAACTCTTCACGAACGCGGTCTCCCACCCGCGAACGCGATGAACAAAAATCTCTGCAACAAAAACCAGAAAAATCTGCCAAGTTCCAAAACTCAAAATCGATCCGTTAACCATCCGAAACACACCCGAGACCCTCGAGACCTCAACCAAACATACCAACATATCTCATAACATCATTCAAACTTAGTCGAGCCTTTGAAACACCAAAAACAACACGAAAACACCAAATTTACATCAAATTCAAACCTAAGAACTTTGAAACTTCTAAATTTCGCCAACTACGCCGAAACCAACCAAAACACCTCCGATTGATCTGAAATTTTACAGACATAACCAAAATGACATTACGAACCTACTCCAACTTCCGGAATTCCATTCCGACCCTGATAGCCTATTTTCCATTGCTGACCGGAAATCGCCAAAAACTAACTTTCGCCAATTCAAGCCTAATTCTACACCGGACATCACAAAAATATTCTGAACACACTCCTAAGTCCCAAATCACTTAACGAAGCTATCCGAGCCATAAAATACGCATTCTGAGGTCGTTTACCAAGAGTTGAGTTTCTCAACTATTAGGCTACTTTAAAAGGCTAAATGCCTAAACTCTCACCATAACCACTTCGGACCCAAACCAATTGATCCAACACATCAAAAATAGGATAGTGATATATAACAAATGCAGAAATAGGGGAAATGGGGTAAATCTCATGGAACGACCGGACGGGTTGTTACACGAAGGCACTACCCTCATGTTGTTGATCCATTGCCTCCCAAACAGGGTGTTGTATCTCATGTCACCCTCGATCACATAAACTTCGCTTCCTGGATAGTACCAAAGGCATTGGCTGGTAATGTTATTTCCCCTTTAGTTGTTTCACATGCCATGTTGAATCCATTAAGGACTCCAACTGTGGGTATGATTTGGTCTTGTAGACCGAGCTGCTCCATGACCCTTGATCGAATGATGTTAGACGATCTACCTGGATCAATTAACACACGTTTAACCCAAATTTTATTCACGAGTACAAATATTACCAGTACATCGTAGTGGGGTTGTACGATCCCTTCTATGTCCTTGTCGTTAAAAGATAGACTTGGTGAGTCTTTGGGCCTGATGGACCTGTGGAAGCCATTTTTGGTCATAAGTCCCCTGTTGTTCTGACCTTGATCATCTCTCCATTCGTTTCTCATGGAATTTCAACCGGACCCATTGCCTCTCCGATCCCCGTTATATGGCTGATACCGATCTCTGTTCGACCTTGGTTCCCTGTCAATATCTCACTTGATTCTGTCGACGTGTCTGATAGGATAAATGGACTCGGAAAGAGTCCCTAGTTGATCATCTTCGACCCTAATATTTGATTGGTACCGATTATGCGTCGGCCAAGTAACAGCCGGGTATTCTATCAGATTCTGTTTCAACTATTGTGAAGCCACTGAGCTTCGAACATTGAGACCTTGGATAAAGGCTTGAACGGACCAATCATCAGCGACCGGTGGTAGGTCCATCCGTTCTATTAGCGATTGACCCCTGTGGGTGACTTCCTGGGGAGGATCGGGCTCAACCTTGCTTGGTGCGCAATTTTGGTTTTGAAAATGGGCTATTTACACATGTTGTGCCTGCAACATTTCGAAGAAAACTCGTCGGCCTATCCCATCTCCTTCAATGTTCTGTGTGTTTCGAGTTGTCGGTCGAGCTCCACCACGAATGCTATTTCGGGGTCAGTAGGAAATTTTGCATCGATAGCCACATATGAATTAACATCAATCGGATCTACGATCGAAATTCTAGCGGGATCAGCAAGTGGTATCTCGTTACGGGGTGCTATGTTGTTATTTTCATCTTGGTGACCAGACTTATTGTCAACGTGCAGAGGTGCTGATTGAGAATTTGATATTTTTGTATTTTATCCTGGAACCAAAGACACTTCAAAGAGGAAGTGTAAAGCAGTGTGTGTTATAAATATTCGTATCAAATAATCACTATTATCCTCAGCTCCACGGTAGGCACCAAACTGTTTACCCTGAAATCAGATAACAATTGAATTTATACGCGATTTTAAGGATACGTGATATAACTTGATACAAATTGGAAGAACAGACTAATGTTGAAATTAATGAGAAGAAAATAAATGCAAACCACACAAATTGGACAACCTTATCCTTGAAGGTTGGTCACTCCCAAGTAAAGAAATGCCTCAATCGATGTCGGAATAAAAAGACAAAGATAATAAGAACTAGAAATAATAGTGTATTGCTTTAGGATGCGTCTTTCAATGTCTTTTACAAATGATCAGACCTCCCTTTATATAGTAGAGGAGCCCTACTCTTGATAAAATTCTATTAAAGGTAAAAAATCTCATGATTTGCTAATTAATCGGCCCCTCCTCGATACATGCCAAAATTTTTGCCGTGATCTCCTACTGATTGCGGATATTTTGGCTTTTCGTTATTTGGCTTGATAAAGTTCCCTCGATCTTGTTCGGTCCCGGATTCACGAGCTCAAAGTTTTAACTTCGTTCCTTGGTTCGATATAACTTGGGGTCGAGTTTTGACCCGTCACATTTCAGTCTCGACTGGTCATATAATAGATGAACCCGGTTTCGACCGTATACAATACCATATTTTTTGATTGTATTACGTCAATGAGTAATTTGTTCTTTAAGTTGTGCCCTTAACACGAACTATGGCAGCGATACAAAAGTTTGTGAGTGTATTAAGTAAATCAAACAGATACTAGTTGGCCTGAATTGTGCAGGATCGAGCCCTGCTCATGGAAGCTATCCATTTAAGACTTCCCAGTCCTTTTTCAGGGGGAGAATCACTTAGCTTAGGGCCTCCTCTGTGAGGTCAGGTGATGGTCAAGAACTCAAATAAGAAATGCTGAAAAACAACTAACGATGCAAGAGCTATATTCCCTTTATACGCTTACATTTGGGAAAGCATTCCGCTAGCCGACGCATAGAAAGCAAGAAAGCTCAAAGCCAGCAGTAAGGTACAGAGTAGGAGCATTAAGATAGGTGATGGCCGCTGCATAGTGAAGTTAAGCGAGTTGTCGGAAACCAACACCACCTACTCGAACAAGAGAAATTAACTTAACCAACGAAAATCTTGAAAGTAAAATATGCAATGATATGAAGATGATCAAAGTGAGTAGATCAATACTTAACACTATTGGCAAATCAATGTTTGGTTGTCTTCTATGATGCGAGGTCATCTGCTTTAAGGCTGATAACACTTTCTTTATTTTCAAGTAAACATTTCAAACTCCTTGAGCAATTTTTCGTGTGTATTTGTATATCTTCAGACATCCTGATGAATGAAAGTACAGATTAGAGAAGGGCAGAAAAAAGATTAGCAGCTTACTAATAAGTGTTGAGCCGTTTCAAGTTGTGAAGTAAAAACTACAAGAACACATGAAGAAAGACTTCTTGAATGGTAATTTGGGTACTCTTATATGTACAAATAGTACTTCGAGCTTGGCACGAGCATGAAGACATTAACGATGCTTCTTTATCTTTTGAATTGTTCTGTTAGATTGGTCTATTTTCGGTCTTCATCCGGACCAATGAAAGTAATTGGATCATTCTTTATGGACTTGTTGAGAATGATTATAATATCTAGCTCATGGCCTATTAGAAGTAAAAAACGCTATGGGTGGGGATCTTCAAAAATAGAAAAAGATTCAGTCAGTTTGATAATGATCAAGAACCAACCACAACTTAAGCTCTATTTTACTTTCAAAACATCATAATCATGTTAAGAATTTCGTACGGTCCCTCTTCCAAAATTTCACCGGCAAAGGGTGTCATGACCCCCAATCCTAACAAGCCGTGATGGCTCCTATCGTGGAACTAGGCTATCCAACCATCACATTACTACGAATTTGTTCAATTATAAAAGATCACAATTTAATAATAAGCAGCAACCATAGCATAGAATAATGTAATTAAGTCTTAGCATCCCAATAGTAGTCTAATAACTCTAACAAACCTCCCAAGACTGGAGTCAATAGCAATGAGCATCTAAGAATAAAATAAATCTAACCCTGCTAAAACTATAATATATGTCTCTAAATCAAAAGCTAAAATTAAATAAGGAAGGGAAATGGAGAAGTTGTGGATGCTGGGCAGCTACCTCGAAATCCCGTGAACTGATGCTACGAGCAAGGACATATACTGCTCCGGATCGTCACCTGAATCTGTGCACAGAGGCACAGGGAGTAATGATGAGTACGTCAACTCAGTAGTAATGAAAATAAATCACAGTCTGAGAATTATAAAACACACAGTACAGATGCACAATTTCACAAAAGCAAGTAAAACACCAAGTCACCAGGTAGTACTTGTCAAATACATAAGTTCGAAAATCAATTTCCAGAAATCCTTTGAAACAAGTGTAATATCAGTATATCTCAGTGAAAATCTCAGTAAACATCAGTTTGAAAATGAAGTAAATCGTAGTAAAAAACTCAGTAAAATTTTCATAAATGTGCCCCTCGGGCCAAAATCATTTCTCATAACGTATCAGCCCATCAGGCTACCTCACAGACACTCAGTATCAGCCCATCAGGCAACCTCACAGTCACTCAGTATCAACCCATCAGGCATCATCACAATCACTAAGTATCAGCCCCGCGGGCATCACTCGCACTCAATAGGTACCTGCGCTCACTGGGGTGTGTACAGACTCCGAAGGAACTCTTACAGCCCAAGCGCTATAACAAGACACATCATGGCATAAAGCACTCACAATATTGGCCCGCAGTCACACTCATATCATAACATCCTCACAATAATGGCCCGCAACCTCACTAAATCAGACACTCTCAACATGCCCTTCAGGCCATAAATATACAGGGTTCTCGACCCAAAACAGTTTTTCATTTTCATTAAATAGTATCAAAATACTCTGA
The DNA here is from genome assembly GCA_005239525.1 of Nicotiana knightiana. Taxonomy (NCBI): domain Eukaryota; kingdom Viridiplantae; phylum Streptophyta; class Magnoliopsida; order Solanales; family Solanaceae; genus Nicotiana; species Nicotiana knightiana. The sequence continues at coordinate 26,254 of ML411656.1, read as the reverse complement.
GTGTAAAAACAATTTCAAGAAAAGTTTGAGTGAAAATCATAACATATCAAGTGAGGAAAAATAGTAAAAATGGCCCTCAAGGGGTAAACAGATCGACACTAGGCCCCAAACATGGCTTACAACCCAAATCATATATAAATATATCAATACTATTAAGCATAGGCTTAAAAATCGATTTCGCAACTCAATAGTTTCCCAAATAGGGAGTATATTTCAAAAGTTTCAACATTTGCATTCCAAAACCCGTGAAAGGGTGCAGAGTCCGGGGTTTCATACCCTCAGGACAGGATTTAAAGATATTACTTACCTCAAACTAGCCCGGGAACTATTCCGCAATACACTTGCCTCTCGAATCAACCTCCGAAGGCTCCAAAACTACCAAGTTCAAATTTCCATCATCAATTTATGCTCAAGGAACGAATTCCGATCGAAACATATCAAATTTAACTCAAAACCCCGAAATTGGTAAAAACCCAACCCCCGGGCCCGCGTCCCGAAACTCAAAATTTTTTATACAAATATGTTCTTCATCATCTCACGAGTCCGTACATATAAAGAACGCTAAAATCGGAGTCCGTTTGACCCTTCAAATCAATCCCTAAAAGTGTCTTAAACTCGAGCCCTAATCCCTCAATTTCACTTTGAAATCATCAATCAAATACCAAAAACGAAGATGGATTCATGAAATATAAGAAAAAAAATGACTAGAGAACACTTACCCCAATGCATATGGTGAAAATCGCTTCCAAAATCGCCTAAATCCGAGCTCCTCAACTCAAGATATGACCGAAAGAACAAATCCTTGTTTTGTATATTTGTTTCTCCAGCTATTCTGCCTCGATTATCGTGTTAAACAAAATCCCAAAACTCACTTTTTATGATTCCAATGGATTCCTTGTAAAATTATAATCAATTTAGGCTTTTGAATCACTCAATTTGACCTTATAATGAAGGAGATATGTAGGTTTTAAGATTTGCAAATAGTGCATGTTTTTAATACGCCGTCAGGGGCAATTTCGTAATTAGCCTGAAAAATCTGGCAACCTTGGTAAAATGGCCATAAAATCCTCATACGATGTCCAAATTCGACGATTTTTTCTGCTACAATTCCGTAATTACAATACGGATCTAAAGCTTCATTCAAAACAGTTATAGGAGGTCATTTTTTCAATATGATAGCATTTATGCTTAAAGAAACGACGTCGAAGCATAAGAAAAACGAGCACAACGCAACCCAAACATATCTGAAACTCACCCGAGCTCCTCGGGGCCCCGTACGAACATAATAACAAGTCCCATTACATAACTTGAACTTAGTCGAACCTTCGGAACACCCAAAACAACACCAATACACCAGATCTACGTCGAATTCAAGCCTAAGAACTTCTAAATCTCCAACTTACGCCAATTCAAGCCTAATTCTACATCGGACATCACAAAATTATTCTGAACACACTCCTAAGTCCCAAATCACCTAACGAAGCTATCCGAGCCATAAAATCCGCATTCCGAGGTCGTTTACCAATAAGTCAACTCTCAGTTGATTTTTCCAACTTTAAGACTATTTTTAAAGCCTAAATGTCTCAATTCTCACTACAGCCATTCTGAACCCGAGCCAACCGACTCTAACACATCATAAACAGCATAACCAACCCATGACAAGGCAATAACAACAATAATAATGTAAATTCTACGGAACTACCGACCGGGTCATTACATTCTCCCCCACTTAAACATACGTTCGTCCTCGAACGTGCCTAGAGTTGTTCCAAAAACCACCAAAATTATCGTGTAACCTACCATGCACATATTCGGAGGTGATCCCACAACACCTTACCCCATATAGGTCTAATAGCACAACACAGTTGAAATTTCTAAATCCAATCTTGACCCATAAACCTTAGAACCAAGTTTCCACTTTTTGAAATAATTTGCAAGATCAAATTTCCGCGACTATAAGCTGAAATAGTCTGACCATGCTGTATCAAGCCATATCCGTAACCCAATATGAAATCAAATAATATATCGCATGACTCAAGCACCCATAGCGATATCTCCTAATCACCATAGCTGCTCAAACAACTCAATACCGTACATACCCTCTTATAAAAATAATGCATCGCTCTAACACTTCCATATACAGCCGATGATGAAAGAAACACGTAGAAACCAGCAACCATTTGTCCGATCAGCATCAATACCATCCAGAGCCATAACTTGTGCAACTCGTACGCGCAATAACAACATCCCAAAACCTCAATTTATAAAATAAAGAAGACTTGTACGAGAGGACTATCCTGCCACTAACACTTACCACACCGCATCATGCTAAAAGCCTGGTATACATCGTGAGACCATAACACGCGAATTCGACACCAAGGATCATACATCAACTTAACTCCGCTACAAGGCATGATCACATCCAACTGCTGGACCACGTGAAATACTTCAAGCCACCTTGCTTAACAATTAATAACCATGAGAAATTCTACATCAAGTACTCAAAATGCATTGCCATAACCACGGGGAAATCGGACGATACCATGCCACCCGAACCAGAAAGAACATAATCTATACATCTCACCGGGCAACATCCAATTACTTACCTTACTCAAATCTCGCTATACAGCCCCGATGAAACCACACCCTATGCACATATAACCAACGATCGCAACTCCTCGAAACACCGAAAGGTAACTCATAGATCACTCCAAGACACGAATAAGCTCAATGAAAATCGACTGGTACATCCCTCAACAATAGCATTTTGGAGCCAACAATTCTGACTCGGTGCAGAACACACACCCATACTGGCCTACCAATAACTCTAAGTACTATTTATTTCTGAAAGTTCATAATGGCCGAGTCATGGAATATACTAACACCTGACTAGCTTTGCTCACATCCTCATAGTTTACAACCACAAAATAATCTATTTATTAGAACTCTTAGTCTCAAAGTCCATGAAGCGCATAAAGTTACCATATCTGATCCCAACTCCACCACTCGAATATATAACATGTCTCAAATACCCAATCATTCCACGAAGGATACCCCCATAATTCCTCTGTGTCACAAAGCAACCTTGAATATCCGCATTCGATCCAACAAGAGAGTGTCGTAACACCAATGAAGCACCCTTACTCAAACACATCGCCTTAAACACATTGCCAGTTCTGAATGTATACCCTCATCAAGCCCCCCAATAGTGGTACCCTTTTACCTAGTCATCTGAAATTGCAAGTGTTAACTTCCCTTCCAGAACTGAACTGTGACCTCACATAGGCCAATCTCTACTATACCCAAAATACCGCATACGCCATGCAATCCTATGATAAAATGGGAACTTCATACTCCCTTTCGAGCCACAAAAAACTACGTACCCAACTAGCCAATAGATTTCCATTGATCCCATTTAGAAGCAAAATCACTATACATCCCATGGCCCTCACGCCAGTAGAAAATATACATCTCTAACCGTGGTAGAAATCCTCAAGAACTCCCAAATCACATTTGTACAACACCAAACCTCCAGGACTGAATCCTTCTAACTCAACCAAGCTACGCATGCTCCCAAATTCCAAGAGAATTGCCAAGAAACACCTATAACAACTCATTACTTCATAACACCCACATAACTAATCATATCCCTTATCATCCCGATCCGACCTACTACCAAGCTATCCTATTTATTAAAGTTCCTTCTGACTCACCTTCGAATTGATACCTCCTCTTGCCCTAATACCACAATTCTCAATCCACACTCACCGCACGAACCCGAGCATAAAATAGATTGTCTTAGGCTCATAAGCCACTGAATACTCTCTCAATTATCCCCAAATCACCACATTAGAACTACTTACCCGGAAGAGACTTCCTGCGAATTTAAGGTCATCACCTTCAGTTTCCTGATACTGATGGATAGAATCCATGATCATGCAAATACACCACAAGCCTTGACACCTTCCCCGTAAATCTCAGTTCTAGCCCCTTTCACACCTTGAAGATCCTCAATCGCTACATGTAACCTAGAATCCGTCTGAACCATTCTTGAACGTCATTTACTCTACGCAATTTCAACTACACTAACCAAGTAAACAGAACGACCTGACCCCGTTTGCAATCCACATACTAGGAAAGTAATCCACACCTTTGAAGCAACAAGCACACTCATACATTGTATATACTACACTTATCAGTAAATCTTAATCATCCAATAAATTCCATTATCCGTAAAGTACATTACAACCTGTATCGAAGAAATTCCATTACTCGAGTCATTCCCAGACTCCACCTCTGCCGGTCATAACTGATTCACCAACATACCTCGAACCGAAACCAATACAGCACATAATCGTGTAATCAATTTATCAATAACAAACTCCTCCACTTGGCTCAAAGCCAAGGATCAAGACAAACAATAACTCACTATGCCCACACATTATCACTGCTACCCTACTGTGGTGGGGTTCAACTAAATCCTCCATAAGCTTATATGACCCAAATCATTTAACACTCAAATCAAATGCATCTCCCGCGTCCACCATTGAAATGGTCATGCCAACTCCCACAAGCGATCTAAACTCAATTTACAACATATACCATTTACTGATAGAGAGAACTTACTACAGATAAACATAAGGGTCACACACCTCAAGACAACCCGAAGGAGATACCCCTTCCTGCTTAACCTCAAAATGATATCTCCCAATACACTTATGAAAATCATAGCTATCAGACGATCACTATACCTTCCTACAGTAGAACACAACCACTGCCTGCCCTCAAGACATCCCATTTAGCGGTATAAGAACCTGAAGCTGATGGCAATACTAACACTGGGGCTGTGGTCAAGGAAATCTTGAGCTTCTGGAAGCTCTACACACACTCGTCTGACCACATGGATACCTTCACTGGTCACCACGTGTCCCAAGAATTCTACTAAACTGAGCCAAAAATTCACACTTTGAGAACTTCGCACAAGCTTCTTCTCCCTATATCCTTGTAATACCATCATCAAATGCCGAGTATGTTATCCTTGGCTACGAGAGTATGGAAGGATGCCATCAATAAATACAATAACAAAAGAGTTATAACACGGATGAATACACCGGCAATCAAATACATAGACGCTGCTGGGGCATTAGTCAGCTCAAAAGACATCACAGGAACTCAAAACATAACAGGAAAAACCACTTCACTTCCATAACTAAACTACACGAGAGGTCCTTCAATACTCATAACTCGAAGCCATATTCTAACTCAATACAGAGGTCAAATAATCAATGGTTCTTGCCACATCTCCCGCATATTCATTTTGTCACAACCAAACAACCTGAACACATCTAACTGTCAATCACACTGACCATGTAATCATCTAGTCACAAGGTTTCATCAATAAGGAAACCACGGACATATAAGTCCCCAAACACATGTGCTCACCCAAATGAAATCTCAGTACTCAAGCCACAGACAAAATACAGCCTCAAGTCCTTCCGACTGGCCCATTTTAACATGTTAAAAATCACATCTCACCCATGGAAGTCACAAGCTGCAGACGCACAACTGATACCGAGCGCTCGCGTGCGCATTCGAATACGTGAAAGAAATTCAAAGAGTTACGCTTTTGGCTGAATAAATGGATTCGCACGATAAGAATTCAAGAATGTGGAATGTTTCCTAAGGGTTCTGCAGCCTCTCGAAGATAAATACAGACGTCTCCGTAACGATCCACAATACTCTACTAAACCTTCTCATGACGTCGAGTCCTATGTAACCTAGAGCTCTGATACCAACTTATCATGATCTCAAATCCTAAAAGGCTGTGATGGCGCCTATCGTGGAACTAGGCTAGCCAACCATCACATTACTACGCATTTGTTCAACTATAAAAGTTCACAATTTAATAATAAGCAGCAACCATAGCATAGAATAATGTAATTAAGTCTTAGAGTCCCAATAGTAGTCTAATAACTCTAAAAAACCTCCCAAGACTGGAGTCAATAGTCATGATCATCTAAGAATAAAATAAATCTAACCCTGCTAAAACTATAATATATGTCTCTGAAAACGCTAAAACTAAATAAAGAAGGGAAATGGAGAAGTTGTGGACACTAGGCAGCTACCTCAAAATCCCGTGAACTGATGCTACGAGCAAGGACAGCTACTGCTCCGGATCGTCACCTGAATCTGTGCACAGAGGCACATGGAGTAATGATAAGTACGCCAACTCAGTAGTAATGAAAATAAATCACAGTCCGAGAATTATAAAACACACAGTACAGATGCACAATTTCACAAAAGCCAGTAAAACACCAAGTCACCAGGTATTATTTATCAAATACATAAGTTCGAAAATCAGTTTCCAGAAATCCTTTGAAACAAGTGTAATATCAGTATATCTCAGTGAAACTCTCAGTAAAAATCAGTTTGAAAACGAAGTAAATCGTAGTCAGAAACTCAGTAAAATTTTCATAAATGTGCCCCTCGGGCCAAAATCATTTCTCATAACGTATCCGCCCATCAGGCTACCTCACAGACACTCAGTATCAACCCATCAGGCAACCTCATAGTCACTCAATATCAGCCCATCAGGCATCCTCACAATCACTCAGTATCAGCCCCGCGGGCATCACTCGCACTAAATAGGTACCTGTGCTCACTGGGGTGTGTACAAACTCGGGAGGGGCTCCTATAGCCCAAGCGCTATAACAAGACACATCATGGCATAAATCACTCACAATATTGGCCCGCAGCCACGCTCATATCATAACATCCTCACAATAATGTCCTGCAGTCTCACTCAATCAGACACTCTCAACATGCCCTTCAGGCCATGAATATACCAGGTTCTCGACCCAAAACATTGTTTCATTTTCAATAAATAGTATCAAAATACTCTGAGTCTCAAAACAATTTCAGGAAAAGTCTGAGTGAAAATCATAACATATCAAGTGAGGAAAAATAGTAAAAACGGCCCCCAAGGGATAAACAGATCGACACTAGGCCCCAAACATGGCTTACAGCCCAAATCATATCAAAATATATCAATACTATTAAGCATAGGCTTAAAAATAGGTTTCGCAACTCAATAGTTTCCCAAATAGGGATTATATTTCCAAAGTTTCAACCTTTGCATTCCAAAACCCGTGAAAGGGTGCAGAGTCCGGGGTTTCATACCCTCAAGACAGGATTTAAAGACATTACTTACCTCAAACTAGCCCGGAAACTATTCCGAAATACACTTGCCTCTCGAATCAACCTCCGAAGGCTCCAAAACTACGATGTTCATATTTTTATCATCAATTTATGCTCAAGGAACGAATTCCGATCGAAAGATATCAAATTTAACTCAAAACCCCGAAATTGGTCAACACCCGACCCTCAGGCCCGCGTCCCGAAACTCAAAAATTTTTATACAAATCTGTTCTTCATCATCTCACGAGTCCGTACATATAAAGAACGCTAAAATCGGAGTCCGTTTGACCCTTCAAATCAATCCCTAAAAGTCTCTTAAACTCAAGCCCTAATCCCTCAATTTCACTTTGAAATCATCAATCAAATGCCAAAACGGAGATGGATTCATGAAATATAAGCAAAAAAACGACTAGAGAACACTTACCTCAATGCATATGGTGAAAATCGCTTCCAAAATCGCCTAAATCCGAGCTTCCCAACTCAAGATATGACCGAAAGAACAAATTCTTGTTTTGTATATTTGTTTCTCCAGCTATTCTGCCTCGATTATTGGGTCACAAAATCCCAAAACTCACGTTTTTTGATTCCAATGGATTTATTGTAAAATTCTAATCAATTTAGGCTTTTGAATCACTCAATTTGACTTTATAATGAAGGAGATATGTAGGTTTTAAGATTTGCAAATAGTGCAGGTTTTTAATACGTCGTCAGGGGCAATTTCGTAATTAGCCTGAAAAATCTGGCAACCTTGGTAAAATGGCCATAAAATCCTCATACGATGTCCCAATTCGACGATTCTTTTTGCTACGGGTCCGTAATTACGATACGGATCTAAAGCTTCATTCAAAACAGTGATAGGAGGTATCAGAGCCATAAAATCCGTATTCCGAGGTCGTTTACCAATAAGTCAACTCTTAGTTGACTTTTCCAACTATAAGGCTATTTTTAAAGACTAAATGTCTCAATTCTCACTACATCCTTTCTGAACCCGAGCCAACCGACTTTAACACATCATAAATAGCATAACCAACCCATGATAAGGCAATAACAACAATAATAATGTAAATTCTACGGAACGACCGACCGTGTCGTTACAAAGGATGTTCCATATATGTTACTATATACTTTTAAAATTTAATATTTTATCTATATATACAGTGTAATTTTTCGATGAATGGTGGTCAATTCACTACAGTACTTCTGATAATGTAGCTTTGCCCATGTTTCCATACTATGAATCCAGGTGGACTTCCAGCCCATCGAGTAAAGGGTAGCCCGGTGCACTAAACTCCCAAGGGCCTGACTAGAAGGGTCTATTGTACGCAGTCTTACTGTACATTTTTGCAAAAGGTTATTTTTACGGCTTGAACCCATGACCTCATGCCCATCGAGTACTTTTAATAATTGTATTGACCTTATGGTCATGCCCCATGGTAGAACTAATTGGTCATGATCCAATCATTGTTAGAGTATGACTTTATCTTCTGGTTTTAATCGTAGTTATCTTTCTTGACACTAGAAGGTGTAAATTTTCATGATTTTTTAAGTAAGCGATCAAACACTTGTGTTTAATGGTAGTTGTCCCTCTTGACACTATTGTGTGAAGGTGTAAATTTTCATGACTTTCAAGGTGACATCTCTATGTTTTCATGGACATGTCATACATCTTGTGATCTCATGTGCAAACAGTCATTCGAAAAATTGACCTCCTTTTCACAAAACTAAAACCCCTTTTATATCAGAGATACTCCAATATGTTTGTAATCATTGCTTTGAAAGTTGAGTTAATACCTTCAAATTCGTTTAAATTATACAATATTTGTCAGTTTTTTACCTAATCTATCGCCTGTCTCTGAAAACCTCCTAAACTATATCCCCCATCATAATAAAAAAAACCCCGCCACTTATGTGGCATATTGTGTGAAGTAAATCACCTAAAAGCGCCTTAAGGGTGACAATAACCATTAAAATGGACCCACCTGACAACAAATAACAGCTAATTAGCCCCCTATTTTTACAAAAATTATATTTTCTCCTCTTCTTCTTTATATTACACCTTTCTTCTCCATTTTTTCACCTTTCTTCTCCATTTCTTCATCTTAATTCATTTGAAATTTTCTGTCTCTCTCTTGTTATTATTGAGTTTATTTCTTATCTTTCTCATTTTATTCATTCTTCATTCTTACCCAAGTTTATTTGAAAGAAGGAGCATAAAATCCCCCACACAAGGAAAAGGCATAAATATTTTTTAACAAATTAAATTACTAATAATAAGGCAAGAAGAGAGTTAGGACAACAAATTCAATATTTGATACTTACTAATCTTTTCTGTTTCTCTTCTTCTTCTTCTTCTCTATCTTTATTTACTGACAAAAATCACAGTTCTCAACAATCAATCACAAAACCCTATATTTTATAAGATTTCGAATAGCAGCTACAATAGATAGAGATATCGATAATAGAAATCGTGATTAATGAAGAGAATCACTACTTAGAGAAGGTGTCTCTCATTCCCAATGAAGAATTTTTCCGATGAGAGCAAAGGGACCATACTTTGATAGGAGTAAATGACGAACTGTGCAACAAAATTCCTTTTTTTAATTTTTTTTTTTACGTAATTAGATTAAAATATATTAATTAAGCATGTTAAGATTAATGTAATTAAATATCCACGTGGATTGTCACATGGCAGCTTTTAAAAATTATTTAGAGAGTGTATCACACACACTAGTAAGAATGGGACCCCGGAGGGGGGGGGGGGGGGGGGGGGGGGGGATGTTATTATGAAGGGGGATATAGTTCAAGTGGTTTTCGGGGACATGCAGTAATTTAGGTAGGAAACTGACAAATATTGTATAGTTTAGGCGGGTTTGAGGGTATTAACTCTTCAAAGTTACACAAACTTTTAGAATTTATGTCAAATTAACTACTTTAGTCTATAATCAAAATGTGGCAAAAATATTACTCTCTGTTTCAATTTAGATGACATACTTTCCTTATTAGTCCGTTCCAAAAAGAATGACACATTTCTACAATTGGAAATAATTCAACTTTAAACTCTTCATTTTACCCATTTTATCTCTAATGAGAAGCTTGTATAACCACACAAATGTCATGGTCCAACAAAGCTTTTATCCATTAAACTTTTAAGACCACAACTTTTAAATTTTTTTTTTTCTTAAACTCTGTGTTGAGTCAAACTATCTCGTCTAAATTGAAACGAAGGGAGTATTGCACTAATTCTTGGACAAGGTTGTCATGGACATATTCGCGCACTAGATCATGAACAGTGCAATACTTTATCTCACCATTACTTCTTCTTTTAGTAACCCCCATAAAGCCACTTTGCCTCCTAAAATATATCAAACCCTCTCAAAAATGAATTTAGTCAGTATTTATTAGGTAGGATAAACCCCAGGCAAAAGTTAACCAAGTCCAAAATCAAACAACCTAGGAAAGGCTCGTTGGCGCGTCACGCCCAAGGTTGACCGTGATGGACAATGCCTCGCGACGTGAGCCACGCCTGACTTTCCCGCATTGGGTGTAGTCACATAGTCTTCAGGGCAGAGGAGATGGGTCGTGTCGCAGCGTAGGGGGTGAAGGGCTTTGGCTGCCACCGTCCTTTCTTTAATCGTGTTCAACTTCTTCGTTTTTGGTGCTATTTCAAGCAACTTCCTACCACTTCACGTCTTAATATTCCTAAACATAAAAATAATATAATTAAGCTCAAACGTCGCTCGAATCATAGATATTGCATCAAAATGTAGGGCGAATAATTTCATAAAATTCAAAATTATAACTAAACGTCATTGCTAAGTAGATGTATTCTTACATACAACTTGGGGTCATGCCTAAACCCCTATTGCAATGCTGGTCTTTTATTATTAAAATATACAGTTTGGCTTTATGGATTGCTTGATTCTGCAGTATTGTCCTGTTAGTTATTGGATCGATCATCTACCATATGTCTAGAGGATCTCAATGTCTTTTCAGTTTTGTGATTATCAACTTCTTTAAAAAATTTGTCACAAATTCTATTACCACATGAAATAGGGGAAACTTTGTCCGTTTAATGGGTTGAATGGCTTGAAGGCTTGCTTTATGAGCTCGCCCCATCTTGACCCAGTCCATCTTGGCCCGTCTAAAGTTAGGTTGATTTTAACCCAATTTGATCAGTGAGTAACTTTGTTAAAATATCTTAATTATTTTTCGATTTATATATTATATATGACCATAATAAAAGGAAAAAAAGTCTTATTTAATAATTAAATAATTTATAAGAAAATAACACAAATTAATTGAAGCTTGGTAAGAGTTGTACCTACCGTGGCTTACATTGTTGATCAGATTGCTCATCAGTACCCCATGCAGTAGGGTGATTATCCAACATGTCTCTACGAAGTTCACCTGCGCCCCTTACTTACCCCTGATCTCATGTTTATAAATTTCAAATCAAACATTTTACATAATGTCTAGTAAAAGAATTCCAACACTTAGTTCTCAATCTTCGGTTTCTCTTAATAGGGAAAGGCGACCTACTTATATTATGGAATAGCATATTAGTTTGACTAACAGTACCAAGGGTAGGTGGTAATATTTCAAGATTATCACTTGACTTAATATTATCTAAATCATCATCTACATTTATATCCTCAAGTGAAGTTTTAGAAATATGTGCATTACTAGTACTAGAAGAACTTGTCACGTCCCAAACTACCCCTAGACGTGATTGACAACCAGCTAACACCATCTGTCAGGCGGACCAATTTCTCATACGTCTAGTCATTTACACAAACACTGAGACTGAAATAAGTAGGTCTAAAAGCATTATTAATAATTGAAAACGAAATCTTTACCAACCAATACTTAAGTCAATTAATAGGAAGACCAACAATCACTCAAATAATAATACTCTAACTCAAATCCCACACTAAGGTCCATGGAGCATCTAACAGAGTGACAAAAGTTTAATTGTCGGGTATGTAAACCCCAAAGAGAAGGAAAATAACTAACACAAACTAGATAAAGTTGCAGTGACAACCTCCACGAATAGGTCGTAGCTCACCTTAGCAACAGAATCGGCTCGAACGAACTCTTCAGCCGCTAGCTCTATCGTCCGCTATAGTATCTCCATGAAGATGCAGTTAAGGAGTGAGTTATACATAAATATAACCCAGTAAGATCCTCGACCCGCCACTCTACGTACCTCTGAAACAAAGTGTTAGAAACTATAAATACACCATGTCACACCTCCTTTTCCACCCCCGAGAGGGTAATAAGGGAGTTTTTCCAATAAATGTGACATTATTCAGATTTGGGATTTATTTTAGTTTTCAGAGTCGCCACCCGAATTTTTGACGATGCTCCGGGACACCGTTTATTTATTAAATCCCAAACCGAGGAAATTTTGACTCTGTTTTAATTTGTCTGCGACCAGAAATCCGAGTAAGGAATTCTGTTAACCCGGGAGAAGGTGTTAGGCACTCCCGAATTCCGTGGTTCTAGCACGGTCGCTTAACTATTAATATTTGGCCTATATTATCTGACTAATTACGTGTTTTAAACCTATTGTGCATTTAACTTTTATAATTTTAAACCGCTTGTAATATTTATGAATTTATCTTGAAACAAGTCACGATGGCGTGCACTTGTTTGTTTTGGACATATTGTAACCGTGCCACATGAAATGCACCCACGATTACAAAATATGATTTTTTTATTATTGTTTGAAGTTGGAGTCGGGGACATGAGTTGCCGCACCCGAGTGGGGATTACATAATCATGACTATGGTCATGATAGTTAAAATTCTTATTTGAAGCAATTGTCGATTATTCTCTAAGTTTTGTAATTTTAGTCTAAAAGAGAAGTATTTTTGGACTAAAGGATAGATATGTGTTCGAAATCGTCTAAGACTAAGTTAGCTAGTCTAAGTATGAGTATTTGGGCTCGTGCCTACGCTTATAAGTATACAAACACCTTATTTACTGTTTTTCGGCCTTGAATTGGTAAGCTAGAACTATCTATTGTTCTTTGTGAGGACTTTGTAATCTTAAAAAAAAATAGCAGGGGCATAAACAGGTTTTACAAGTTCATACTTTGCAGTTTCTGCCCATTTTTATACAGCCTAAACACAGATCTAAAATCGGGATTTGTACATATTTTAAGGTACAAATATTCATACATCTATCCCGAAAAAATTCCAAAGAATGTGAGATAGGTTAGAAATATTTTGGATCACCAACTCCTATTCATATTGAAAGTTACAGAAACTGAAATAACATGATTCCAAAAATTCTAGCAGATGTTTACAGGAAGATTTCCATATAGATTACCAAGGATATAAACTCATACTTTTAGTTGAATGTCTACTTTTATCGTATTACTTCTTAAATCAGATAACTCTAATCCTTGGGCATGTTTACTCCCTCATGGCCTGATAGCCTAAGGAGTTAAACTTGATTAAAGCCTTAGTGGGTTGTTTCATCAAACTGGCCGAATTCTGGATTTAGCAGAAAAGAGTAAGGAACCTGGAATAATAGTATACAGTATCCAATCCAAATTTACAACATAAAAATACAAAAAAAAAAATTATGCTATTACATTACGTTTCACTATGAAATACAATTTCCTAAAAGGGAAAAAAAATAATAATTAATAGAGTAAAGATAGAACAAAACTGCTTCTGCGCAAGATGGCCTTCAGCGGCTTCGCAATCTATATTCTTCTGGCTATTTTCTTAGTCACAAAACGACTAACTTAATAGACCATTCCTTAGGCATGTTATGAGGCAACATGACCATTATTTGGTCAAATTGAATCCTAATCATGCGATAGTGTTAATTTTAAAGGACCTGACCTACTTTGGTGTACTTTTCTTGGAATGAACCTGACCATAAGGAGGTTAGGTTCAGTTCCGAGGATGCAAACCCATCAGTCCTTTGAGTCATTCATATTATGACCTGAATTCTCACAATGACTTAACTATTCTTAGGCATTTCTTAAGGGATGATTCTGACCATTTATTGGGTTCAGATTCCTGTCTTAATACCTTTATAATGATAATCTAGCTATTCCATTACTGTTTATGCATGATCATAGGGGGAATCTAACCCTGAATGGATCAGACTTTTAATCCCACAATGCCAACTAAGTTATGTTTAAAGGAGTTTCTTCAGTGACTAAGGAAACACAAATAAAAGCATCTTTCCATCTGAAACTGAAAGTCCAAAATTTTGCTACTTGGATAGTAGTAACAT
>ML411656.1:0-11663 GCA_005239525.1 Nicotiana knightiana | reverse complement strand
TCATACTTTTAGTTGAATGTCTACTTTTATCGTATTACTTCTTAAATCAGATAACTCTAATCCTTGGGCATGTTTACTCCCTCATGGCCTGATAGCCTAAGGAGTTAAACTTGATTAAAGCCTTAGTGGGTTGTTTCATCAAACTGGCCGAATTCTGGATTTAGCAGAAAAGAGTAAGGAACCTGGAATAATAGTATACAGTATCCAATCCAAATTTACAACATAAAAATACAAAAAAAAAAATTATGCTATTACATTACGTTTCACTATGAAATACAATTTCCTAAAAGGGAAAAAAAATAATAATTAATAGAGTAAAGATAGAACAAAACTGCTTCTGCGCAAGATGGCCTTCAGCGGCTTCGCAATCTATATTCTTCTGGCTATTTTCTTAGTCACAAAACGACTAACTTAATAGACCATTCCTTAGGCATGTTATGAGGCAACATGACCATTATTTGGTCAAATTGAATCATAATCATGCGATAGTGTTAATTTTAAAGGACCTGACCTACTTTGGTGTACTTTTCTTGGAATGAACCTGACCATAAAGAGGTTAGGTTCAGTTCCGAGGATGCAAACCCATCAGTCCTTTAAGTCATTCATATTATGGCCTGAATTCTCACAATGACTTAACTATTCTTAGGCATTTCTTAAGGCATGATTCTGACCATTTATTGGGTTCNTTGACATAATCTCAAAAGAAAACATAGCAAGAATCAAACATTTAGCATCAAACTAACAATAAATTCTGAGTATAATAATTTCATTTAAAGTTCATTGTTACATACCTCTTTCGAAGAGAAAATAATCAAAAGAAACCTGACCAAATAAAGGTCAGGCAGAGAGGAAAATCAGCAAGAGGAAGGAAAAAACCCAGCAACAACCAAACAGCAAACCCAAAGTAGAGAAAACCCAGGGGAAGATGATTTTGAATACCCAAATGATTGAACTAAGACAGCAACCAAAAAAAAACTAAGTCTTTTTGGAAATAGAATCACAGCTACAAGACAACCTAAGCTCAGATTATTTCCCACTCCTACTGTCAAATCCTTTTCACTTCTGTTTTCTAAGTTTTTTAGTAGTCAAAGTTGTGATTTTCAGTCTAAGGGATTCAGAGAAGAATCTGAAGAAAAAAAATCCTCCTTTTGTGGTAAAAAGTGTGTGCATATATAGGGACAATTGGGATGGGATATGCTTAGCATATTCCCTATCCTAAATGAGCTGAAAAAGGGTACAGGAACAACTGTCAACCCTATCCTTTTGGGACAGCTGTATCTTCCAGAACCTTCCAGCCCCTTGAAATTCCCCTTCTATCCCTAAAGTATCTGACTTCCTAATATTTATTACGTGTTGTAACCCTTGGAGTCCCTGAATTTACCATTGGGTAATCAGGGTTACTCTCTTGGCTTATTATTTAACTTTGGTTTGTTGAAAAACTAATTAACTCATTTTAGTTAACTAGGGGTTGTTCTTGACTAGGGTTAGGTTAACTAATTAAAGGTTAATCGATTAAGTCCCTATTAGTCAACTAGGTTTAGCTTGTTAACCAATGTAGNACTTTGGTGTACTTTTCTTGGAATGAACCTGACCATAAAGAGGTTAGGTTCAGTTCCGAGGATGACCCATCAGTCCTTTGAGTCATTCATATTATGACCTGAATTCTCACAATGACTTAACCATTCTTAGGCATTTCTTAAGGGATGATTCTGACCATTTATTGGGTTCAGATTCCTGTCTTAATACCTTTATAATGATAATCTAGCTATTCCNTCAGCTTAATTCCCTAACCAAAGTTAACTTATTTGGTTTGGTTAATCCCACTCAATTACTAAAATCAGAAATTTGACTAACTATTAAGCCTAGTTTAACTAATTTATTTTAGTTTATTAATCTTAAACTAGTTATGTAGGACTCAGCTCAACTAAAGTATTAAGTCTACTAGTTGAGTGTGGCTTATTGCCTAATTGATTTACTCCAATTGACCACTATTTGAATTAAAATCAGTAGTTAATTGAACTAATTGGTTTAAACAATTTCATTAGGTGTAATTGGCTTATCTATTAACTCTTAGTCAATTGAGTGGTTAATCCTATTAAACTGGACTTTTAAACTATTTTAGTCATTCTAGGATCTTGGTTTGATTAAAGGAAGTTAGTTAATAATTAGGTAATAAGTAACTTTATTCTGATTTAATTAATTAGTAGCCAAACCTTGTTTCCTTATTAAGGGTTGATTAATTTCAGATTGATCAATTACTTTAAACTCTTTAANTGAAGGCAGTCTAACACAAACTTAAGCATGAATCAAATAAGTACAATCTTTAGTAAATCAATGGTGACTAACATGACAATCTAAGAATGATTAATCATGGTTGCAAAATAGTTCGGAATTGCATAATGTGTTAAGTACTACGTCAATTGAAAACATGAATCAAACAGAAAAATCATGTATGCAGTCAATGATGGAGCTCAATTCAGGAGGGATGATTAACAGGGAAAACCTAATTACCTAGTATGACAAGAACAAAAGTCATGAAACATGCTTAAATTGAAACGACAAGGAGAAGATATACACAGGTGGGGGGGGGGGAAACAACAGATCTACACAGATCTTTCACAAAAACAACTAAATCTAGACAAGTTTATGCCAATAAACCCAAAGCAGTTAGAAAGGAAAGGGGCAGTAGCATTTAGGGAAAATCAGTAGAGAAGAAAAACCTAAAACTAAACCCAGTTAAACAAATATCTTGTGACTAACATCATTTAGGAGAATAAACAGAAAACCTAAACAAAAATCTAAACAATTAGTCCAAACAGAAGACATACATTGGTAGAAGAGATTTAATACTAGCCTGGGCGATTTATCTTTATAGATGAGTGATTAAAAGAAGCAAAAGGGGGAGGGGTACCAGTCAAATAAAACCATTTTGCCGGAGTTTGGCCGGACTTCGGTGGATTTGAAAACTGGTCAAACCCACATGAATCAATTGCTCTTGTCAAGAGCAAATGACTCATGCAGGTCCGAGTCGTTGAAGGCCCTTGAATCAGTGCGCATGGGAGACTTAGGGTTCTGGAATCAAAGATCTGAGATTGGGGTTTTTGGGATGGTTTTTTGACAAAACCAAGAACAGGAGGTGGTTTAGGAGGTGATGGGGGTTGTAGGGTAGAGATTTAGGGTTTTGAGCTTTTTAGATCTGAAAATACTCTTTTTTTGTGAGATTTTTGGTGAAAGTAATGGTAAGACGGGGTTTAGGGGAAAGAGAGGATTGTCTGGTGAAGGTTTGGTGTTATTTGGTTGAGCTCCGCTGCCGGTAGGCGATTTCTGGCCGGCGGAGCAAGGCGGAGGAAGGCGGAGACCGGCTGGTCTCTAGAGAGGTGAAAGACGGTGGGGAAAGGAGGTGTAAGGCTTCGAAGTGAACTGGGGGATAGGGGGGGGGGGTAGCTTCGGACATTTATATGCTGGGAAATTAGGGAGTTCCCAGCCGTTGGATCAAAAAAGATCAATGGCTGGGATTTGTCATAATCTAAACGGGGTCGTTTTGGGATCAGGGGCTGGGGTAGGCCGGGTGTAAGGATTGGACTGGGTTGAGCGAAAATGGCTTGGGCCTGGGCAATTTTGACCCAGGTCTATTTAATTCATCCTACCAATTAAATTATCCTAAATTAAGACTAAACATGTAATAATTAGTTCTAATCCTAGTATTTGTTTAACTAATTAAAAATCATACCATTTAATTTACTCTTAGTTCAGTTTCATAATTTTGTTAAAGGAAAAGTGATTAAACCAAAAAAGTAAACATTAACCTATTTTATATCAGGTAACTTATATTTCGCTATTATTTAAATAATAATTAAGAGTTATGCACCTAATTAAATTATTCACATGTTTAGAAGACGAATCACGGCCGTGTAATGTAACAAAATAAATTCATAAATAGTATTTAAAATTTAACAAAAACCCATAAAATCAATTATTTTATTGAGATTTTTGTAGGATTATATGATAAGTAAAATCACATGCTCACACACCATAACAAGAACAATATATAAACTCAATAATTATGCAATAGCACAATATATAGGTATCAACAGAGTTAATAATAGTTAACTAACAAGAACACACATATCTCAACCCACTACACACTAAGGACTTGTCATAACTACAGTAAAAGAATTTAACCAACACCTCTATAAGTCCACAACGTCACCGCACTGCCTCAAATATGTAACAGAGAATACACAATGCTCATTGAAGCATACACAATGCTCCAAATATATATATCAAGAAGCATACACAATGCTTGGGTGATGTAAAAAAGCATACACAATGCCCCCAATATCATGGCTCACAGCCATATCAAACTCAACACCATGGCTCACAGCCGTATCAAACTCAATATCACGGCTCACAGCCGTATCAAGGTATCAAACTCAATATCATGGCTCACAGCCGTATCAAAGTATCAAACTCAACGTCATGGCTCACAACCCTATCAAAGTATCAAACTCAACATCATCGCTCATAGACGTATCAAATATCAAACTCAACATCATGGCTCACAGCCGTCTCACGCCATCAAACAACTTATAAATATATTTTTTTAATTTTATATTTTTTATAAAATAATATATTTGCGGCTAGTGTAAGACCACTAATTCTTCCAAGCGCACACTTGTCCTAACCCATGGACCAGGTAGAGAAAATACATTTTGAAAATGGGTTTTAGAAAAGCAAGCATCAAAGCATATCACTTACCTCGCTAATGAGAAGTTCCCCGACCTTGCAACGTCTAGAACACCAATCAAAGGACTTCCAATGGCTTTAATTTATCAAAAATATTGAATAACGCGTCTTAATTAGTGTAGGAAAATTATTTCCATAATCTTAGGACGAATCAAAATCAGAGTCAATCTACAGTCCAATTAATAAATAATTGTACACAACAAACATAGACCAACAGTGGTACTTGAAAAAGTACTGAAACTGTAGTAGCTTCAGAAAACTATACCATGATTTAACACTTCATTATTACCATCATCATTATTTGTAATCGTTACACCATGATTAAAAATTATATTTTATGTACTAAATAATAAAAATCCAATACTTAGCTTCTTAAGTCGGTTCAATTCCCCTAACAGTGTACTAAAATCCTCGTTTCCACAATTCCATCTCATGTGCATCCTTTAAAAAGCTAATAATAATGATATCATCATTTTTTTTTTGGTTAAACTGTAAAAATTGAACCAAATAACTCAATATGTACGAGATAACTCGCCTGGACTATAGAGTCATTCCTCAATTACAATTGGAGCTTCTATTTCACTATATGTTCCCTAATTTCACTTGAACTATACTCACTAATTCCATTTGATCTATACAAGGTAGCTATTTAACTGTTCTAACTCTTTCTTTCCCTTGTATCTTTGCCCTTTCATATGCAATTGTAGTATGATCTCTCTGATGAACTGTTTGCTTTTCAGTTTCTGGTTGGTAAACCTCCGTCTATTTCTTTTTGCCAGATTTGATAGAATGTTGCTGCAAATAAGAATTCCAGGATATCTGCCTTTCGTCTGCAATTGTTAACTTTCCTGGAGTACCATGTTACCTCTTCATCCCAGTTGCCAATTGGTCTTATTATCCCTGACCATCTTGTTAGGATCCTCCACATGTTGTTTGAATATGGACAGGAGAAGAATAGATGCTGAAGATCTTCAATAGAGTCAGTCTCAAATAACACACAGTTCTGAGAAACCTGCACCCCTATCTCTTTAGTCCGTCTATTGTGGATAGTCTTTTTTGGACAGCTAACCGTAGTATGAATTGGTGCCTAGGTAGTTAGCCTTCAGCTAGCACCAGAATTTTTCATGAGACCTTTTCATACTGAGGCATAAGAGATCTATAAGCTTTCTTGATGCTGAATCTGCTTTTGTCAATCATTCCTTCTAGCATTGTGATAGGATCTCCTACTTCAGCTAGCCATTGCCTTGCTTCACAGATCTTTTTAACCAGCCAGCTAGCTTGGTGTGGTGTCTTCATTTCCATTAGATCTTGCGTCTTGATGTAGATACCATGTATCCATTGTATCCATAACCTGTCCTCTTTCAATGCTACTGCCCATAGGAGTTTACACAAAGCAGCTTTATTCCACTTGAAGATGTCAATAATGTTGAGTCCCCAGCAGATCTAGGCATGTGTAATTTATCCCATGCCACAAGGGCTTTCCTGGAGTGACCAGTACAATGTTAGTAACCATGGTTAGAATATTTTTTGGCAACAAGAAGACCCAGCCCAATAAGTTTGCATCTCAAATAGTACACTCTTAATTAGTTGTACTCTCCCACTGTATGACAAGAACTTTGTTGTTCAACATCTGACCCTTGCAAAATTTTTGTCCACCAAGGGCATACAGTGATGTATGATTAGCTTTTTAGAAGAAAGTGACACCCCCAGGTATTTGAAAGGTAATTCACCCGCAGTAAATTTTCATTCCTTAGTGACTTCTGCTTAAATTCTTGTGATACTCCTGCCAAGTATATGGAGCTTTTATCCAGATTTTCTTGTATCCTTGAGACTTCAAAGAAATGTTGGAAAGCTTGAAGCATTAGTTGGATTGAGATCTTATCTGCTCTACAACACATCAACAGATCATCCGCGAAGCAGATGTGTATCATTCTCGATTAGCACACTTGGGGTGGAAGTTAAAATTTGGGTTATGCCTCAATTTTTTAGAGACCTGTTTAAGTACTCCATTGCTAAGACAAAGAGATATAGAGACATAATATCTCCTTGTCTTAGTCCCTTCTTTACTTGAAACTTTGAAGCCAGTCCTTCATTTATCAGGGGTGTATAACTAACTATAGTGACACAAGTCATAATCAAGTTCACTATTCTAAAAGGAATGCCAAACTCAAGTAATGTCATTTTCAAGAAGCTCCATTCAACTGAATCATAAGCTTTTCTATTATCCACCTTGATAATGCATCTAGGATACACCCCTTTCCTTGAGTATCCTTTTACCAATTCATGTGCTACTATCACATTATCCAGAATGCTCCTACGTTCAATAAAAGCAAATTGGGACTTACTAACCAAGTAATTTACTGCCTTCTTGAGCCTGTTGGTAAGGAGCTTTGCAATGATGTTGATAGTAGAACAAGATGCAATAGGTTTGAAGTCCTTGACATAGCTAGGACTTGGGAGTTTAGGCACTAGGGTGAAAGTTGTGTAGTTTATTTCCTTTAAGAGTTTCCCATTCTCAAAGAATTGTTGTATTGCCCAGGTTACTTCATCACCAATCACCTCTCAGTACTTCTGAAAGAATTCAGCTTGAAATCCATCAATCCCAGGTGCCTTATCAGTTGGAAGTTCTTTGACCACCTTTGTGATTTCCTCTCTGGTAACAGGAATTAGTAACTCTTGTTGCTGTTGAAATGATACGCAAGGGCCATATATCGGTATATCAACATCAATACAAGGTAACTCAGTAGCTGAGTTCCCTAGCAATCTCTGGAAAAAAGTTATGAATTCTTTTTGTACCATCTCTGGTTATTTAAATCTATCCCCAAATGAGTTATAGATAGATGATACCCCATTTCTAGCCTGTCTGGCCTTGGAGCCATTCACCACCCTGTATCATGAGCCTTGGAGCCATTCACCACCCTGTCCAACAACCGAATTATGAAAGAGGGCCAGTTGATTTGCCTTCCACTGTCCAAGAATTCCATGAGAGTTAAATCCATGTAATTTTCTATGTTCCTCCTCTCTTGCCTGGGCAGTATGCATTTATTGACAAACTCAAACACCACTTTGTGTTGAGGTGTCATCTTGCTTTTGAACTAAACCCTTGGTTCCACTTCTTCAGCATTATCACTGAAACTCCTGGTGATTTTCAGTGCAGAAGGAAGACCATCCAAGCTGGGCCGCCGCTGTCTTGTATAATCATCATATCCCTCAGCAGGAATCCCAAGAATTTCACCCAGCTCCTTGGCATCAAAGGAGATCTTAACCCCCTTCACTTGACTGGATACCCTGCCATCCTTGACTTCTGCCTTTTCCATGAACTCGACAATCTCACTTCTGGCCAGCCTGCCTTCAAGTTGAAGGAC
Source organism: Nicotiana knightiana (assembly GCA_005239525.1). NCBI lineage: Eukaryota > Viridiplantae > Streptophyta > Magnoliopsida > Solanales > Solanaceae > Nicotiana > Nicotiana knightiana. The sequence goes on along the minus strand of ML411656.1, from coordinate 3,552 downwards.
CATGTCCTTCCAGCCCTGTACTTCCAGAGTGGCCACAAGGTAAATCATACCAGATTCTTCAAGATCCTTCAGTATCGTGCGCTTCTCAAATTTTGTCAATTTGTCTGTCTCTCCACTAGACTCCTCTGCTTCTTCACCACTCCACTCCTCATCATCAACCCAAGCCTTCTTTGATTTCATTGTGGACCTAGTCCTTCTAGAAACAGTCGAGGGTGTAGCAGACACATATGCTGACTTCTTGGAAGAAGTCTTGGCCTTCTTTGGTTTGGGTGTCTGAAACTCAACTTCTGCCATTTGTTCCTCTTGATGGACCATATCCATCTCCTCAACATCAACAGCCTCTGCGGGCTCAAACACTTTTGCCATCCCCTTTTCAGCTTTTTTCTCCTACTCTCCCTCAAAGCCTTCTGCAACTCCTCTTCACACTGCTTAATTGAACTCCTTGTGGTGTGACCTCTAGGAACGGAAGCATCAACAGAGGGAGTGGCTTTTCTCTTATTGCTTTTCACTAGAGGAGCAATTTTCTTGGTCTTGGGTGTCTTCTTCTTTTTGGGTTTATAGCTCTCCCCTAACTTTCTCATTAGATCAACCAAAGTTTCTTCCATCAATGAACCAAGTTCATCGGTTGCATGTTGAAAATTTTCCAACCCCTCTGCAGCCTCTCTAGAATTACTTCCCCCTAAAGCCTTTGCACCTTCTTCAACAACCACTGGGACAGTCCCACAAATTGCCAATGAAGTACCTCCTTCCCCTGTTCCCTTCACAGTACTTCTTTCTTCTTCACTCACAAAGTTATTTTTACTACCTCTTCTTCTCCTATCAGGAATCTCCACATCCACTACATACCCAATTAAAACAAACCTATTTTCAGAAGTGATTTCCTCAGACCCAATTTTAGATGTTACCTGTTCAGAATCAGACGAACCAGGTACTTCTCCCTCATTGGCGGACTTGAAAGAGTCATCGGAATTCTCAGATTCTTGGGCCTTGCTAGCTTGAAGCTTTGCGTTCAATTTCCTAGCTAGAGACGCAGAGGCCACAGTCTTTCTGGCGAGCATTTTCACACGCCTTCTCTTGGGTTCTGAATTTCGGTTTGGTTGTACAACGAGAGTGGTTGGAGGAGACGGAATATGGTTGTTTTGAGGGGTGGTGATTGAGACAGAGTGGAACCAGTATCTTCAAGAGTGATACTGTAGTCAGGTGTGGTTGAGGAGGATGGAGTAAGAGGTGGAGTGTTAGCCATGGTGATGATTTTTGTTAAAGAAAATCAGGATCAAGGTGTTAGAGTAGAAGGTTGAAAGGGTTTCAACGGTTATGGATTTAAGAAAAAGGTGAGAGATTAGAGAAGTAATGATGTGCTTTTTAAAGGATTGGTTAATAAATACACAATGAATGTAATTTTGGTGAAGTGGGAGTCTAATCGGTTTAGGAGTGTCAGGTGATAAGTGACGGTTATGACTCCCCTATAATCTAGGCTATTTTAATTTGATTTGATTCTTTGGAACTGGTTCGAATTTAGGATGGGTACTAGATTTAGTAAAGGCTTATTATAGATAGAGTCTTGCTCATGAGTAACTATATATATTTCAATATGTGTATAGTGATGATCACATACCTTGTCTGTCAGATGAACCAGCAGCGATGAACCAGGTTCATCTTGTTAGAATCTCTTGATCAAGCCTCAATTTACAAAAATAGAAAAACATCATTAGTCACCAAGGAGTCATATTAACACATGGTAAGAGAGTATGCCTTTTAAGGCATGAGACTGAGCAACAATTATTCTAATTATTTACACCTTTCAAAATTCCTAGTCATTTTTTTGAATTGGTTCCATTAGGTGATCTTAATAATCCCTAATTCTAACTGTTTCTCTCAAAATGCTCTCTACTTAGTGCCTTAGTAAAGATGTCAGAAATTTGTTTGTCAGTAGCACAAATAGAGATTATTCCCTTCTCATAATTGTCTCTTAGGAAATGGTGTCTAACATCTATGTGCTTTGTTCTTTTATGATGGACGAGGTTCTTTGTCATACTAATAGCACTAGTGTTATCACAGAAGATAGGAATGCATCCAATCTCTATGCCAAAATCCATCAGTTGTTGCTTAATCCATAGTAACTGAGCACAGCATGAGGCTGCAACCATGTACTCAGCCTCAGCAGTAGATAGAGCTGCTGAATTCTATTCCTTAGTGTCCCAACACACAAGACATGATCCCAAAAAGTGTGCCATACCTGAGGTGCTATTTCTATCTACCAAAAATCCTACATAGTCAACATCAGCATATCCCACAAGATCAAAATTACTACCTTTAGGATACCAAAGACAGAGGTCTGTTGTGCCTTTAAGGTATCTCAAGATTCTCTTCACTGCAGTTAAGTGCGATTCCTTTGGATTAGCCTGAAATCTTGCGCAAAGCCCTCTCTTGTAGTCATGTTCCAACAGGAATTTTGAAAGCCTTTCATACCACGCCCTTGGAGATTTCTTGAGTCCATACAGTGCTTTGTCAAGCTTGTACACATGATCAGGATTCTCCTTGTTTTCAAACCCCAGAGGCTGCTTTACAAACACTTCTTCCTTGAGATAGACATTCAAGAAGACACTCTTGACATCCATATGGTTAAGGGTGAATTCCATGTAAGCAGCAAAGTCTATGAGGAGCCTAATTTCTTCCAACCTTACCACAAGAGCAAAGGTTTCATCATAGTCTATTCCTTCCTCCTGACTGTATCCTTGAATCACCAATCTTGCCTTGTTTCTTGTAACAGTTCCATCTTCATCAAGCTTGTTTCTGAATACCCACTTTGTGCCAATCATTGATCTATCAAAGGGTCTAGGTACCAGATGCCAAACTTGACTCTTTTCAAATTGGTTGAGTTCTTTTTGTATTGAATTTACCCAATCTGCGTCCTGCAAAGCTTCAACAATATTTTTAGGTTCAATCAAGGATAGAAAAGAATCAAACGCACACAGATTTTTCAAAGAGGATCTGGTTCTGATTCCAGATGTTGGATCAATTATAATGTTCACCATGGGGTGTGAGCTTTGATATATATGTGGTTTTACAACCAACTGGGTATTACTTGAAGATCCTACAATGTCTTGTTGCTGAGGAGCAGGATTAGGGACAGTTTCCAATGAGGTTTGGAAATTAGTTTGTTTCTCAGTTTCCCCTGGCATGTTGCCTGGGATGGATGAACCTGTTCCATCTTCCGTTCCTTCCTCCAGTGTCGCTCCAGTTTGGTCTGAGTTTCTGACCAGCCCAATTTCTTCATATACTTGTTCCTGTCTCTCAGAGATAATGTTAGTTTCATCAAAAACAAGATGCACACTCTCTTCAACACACATAGTTATTTTGTTATACACTTTATAAGCCTTACTATGCGAAGAATATCCCAATAATACTCCCTCATCACTTCTAGGATCAAACTTACCTAGGGAGTCCTTGCCATTGTTGTGCACAAAGAACTTACATCCAAAAGCCCTGAGATGGGATATATTGGGCTTTCTCCCTTTAAGTAACTCATATGGAGTCTTCTCTACAAGTGGT
>ML411653.1:44374-83834 GCA_005239525.1 Nicotiana knightiana | reverse complement strand
TACCTTGGTTTAATATTTAATTTCAAAGAAGTACCTTGTGTGCGTTCCGCATCTTGGTAAACACAACTAATAAAAATATAATAATTAATTAAGCGGTAATAAATAAGCCACGATTAATAAAATACAAGAGTAGCTAAAAATTGATTTAAGCCTTACACGAGTCAATAAAGCGACCGAGCTAGAACCGCGGGACTCGAGGGGTGCCTTACACCTTCCCATCGGTCAACAGAATTCCTTACTCAGTCTTCTGTTTTCGTAGACCATAAATTAAGAGTCAAACCATTCTTTGTTAAGGGATTCAAGATAAAAGGTGGTTTGGAACACCAAAACTCAATTCCAAGTGGCGACTCTAAATAATAAATAATCCCTTTTCAAAACGTCGCTTCGATTGGAAAAACTCTTCTAACTCAACCTCGTAATAGGGTTGTGGGACATAAAAGAGGTGTGACATCATGACGTCTTATGAAGGGGAAAAATGGGTCGTGACAAGTTGGTATCAGAGCTCTAGGTTCATAGGTATCGTGAGTCACAAGCCGGTTTATTAGAGTCTCGCGAATCGGTACTGAGAAATCTGTACTTATCTTCTAGAGGCTATGAAACTGTTAAGAACAATCATACTTCTTTGATTTCCTTGTCGTGTGAGTTATTGACATCATAATTCTATGATTTTCTATTCTATTCTTTCTCACAGATGGTGCGAACCTATACGGGGAGATCCGACAATCAGGAACTCGAGCCCCCTGCCAGAGTTATTAGAGGATGGTGTCGGGGTAGAGGACGGCCATACGGTGCAGCCAGAGCACCTGCACGAGCTACGACAGAGGAGACCCCAGTAGCTCCAGCTGGAGGGCCAGCACCGGCGGTTCCTATTGCTGCTCCACCCCTCCAGGAGACTTTCGCTCAGTTCATGAGCATGTTCAGCACATTAGCTGAGGCTGGACTAATTCCACTAGGTCCCGCCACATATCGGGTTAGGGGAGGAACACAGACTCCCACAGCCCGTACTCCTTGTCGTGCCCCCTTTTTTCCTCTCCTTTCAGATTAGTCAGGGTTTTTGACATTATTGGGACAACACATTTCTTTTTTAGGAAAAGGGATGTAAGGAATTTGAAGAGTCGCCACCCAACGAATTAAGGTGCGTTAGAGCACCTATTAGGGGTCATTTATAACACTAATTTTATAACCAGACATTGGGTAAGGGATTGAAGTCACTTCAAGGGGAAGGTGTTAGGCACCGCTTGAAGTCCACAACTGTGGGTCTCAGCCAAACGTACTTTGTGAATTAATCAGGTGCAAATAAGCAGTCTAAGAACACATATGTAAACAATTAAAGGTTTGAACAGATTAGCAGTCTAAGCACACATATGTAAAAGGGTGAAAGGGGTCCTAAGTTAATCCTATAGGATCATATACATGCAACGCCCGGTAATCACTCCTCAATGAGGGGCTACATGTTGCATTAGCACACAAGTCATCATATCCTTTTCTATCCCATTATCCCACCCTTTTGCGGTTATATAAGAGAGTTTATTGACCAACTCTAAGCGTGTTGTTACCCGTCCCTTCCTTGTGGTCCCGGAGGAGTTTAGCAGCTCTAAATTTGGCAGTTCTAGACAATCCTAAGGTGTTTTAAAAGGGAAATAATCTAGGCGACAAACAAATAACATGTAGGACTTGTCAAATAAAGGGAAAGCAGTTAGAAGGCTCATGTTTACCTCGACATGTCTATAGCAAATAAGCAGAACATCTCAAACACAAAGTACAGATAAAATTCTTTAGAGAAATCCCAAGACAGGATATCGAGGTGAGCATTAATTCACAGAACATGCAGCACTGTTTAAGAGCTAAATGACAGGATCCTAATAAGTTTGCCTACTGATTTCCAAAATCTATTAGACTTAGGCATTTTAAAAACAATCAGAACACAGTTTCTCATTTTTTACAAGGAGATTAATTACCTAAGTCTTGCCTAGACGTGGGACTATATGCAATCGTAGTTACAGGAATTGTTTAACAGTTTGAGATTATTCAACCTGTGAGCATACTGACCTAGATGGTACAGATTATACCCCATTTGTCTGTAGAGACATAATACCTATGCATGAGGCTTTTTTTATAACCTTTTTATGGACAATTATTATTTAGTCGAAATAGACACGATTCAAAACAGATGTAAACAGAGTCCCTGAAAACATGGTATCTAATGCATATATAGGATGACTATTTTTTATTAAGGCAGGATTATTAACCCAGTAGCAGGTTGTCTAAGTGAAATTACATATGCAGAATTAAAGCATGGAATAGTGATATATAGTATACTGAAGCAATAAACGTGAAGACCCTAAGAATAGGATATCTAATGCACTGGTTTAACATGGTTTGAATGCAAATAAACACGTCAACCCTATAACATGATTTCTAATGCTGATTTCCTAAATGTAAAGCCTATAGACGTGATTTCTACCCGGCTTTACCCATAGTATCATACAACTACCCTCCCTTTTAATTAGTCACCCCAAAATGTGTTTACAAATAATTATTACAGACCAATGATTGAATGAATTACATAAATAAAAATATAAATTAAGCTATAGGGAGCCTGGAATAGGCCGAAGGAAAACACGGGAATGCCAGGCCTTCAGTGGTCTTAAATGCCAAGGATTTCATAGCCAATTTTGTGTCTAGGTGTGTCAGAGTTCCCTAAGGACCTCAAGGATCCCGGGTAGTGCTCATACCTAGACTTTTTCACAATACGGATTGAGTATGTGCAGTGTGGAATAGCCAGCCCCAGTGTGCCAAAGTTCAAAAGAATCTCAAAGGGATCCCAAGGCAGTAGACACATTGGAGGGGAAAAACCTATTGACTTAAGAGTAAAGTGAGAGGGATTGACATAGTTTTGGAAAAGTTTTTTTTTTGGTAAAACAGTATAAAGAGGGCTCTAGGAGTGAAAATGTTTTGAAAAAATAGGAAATAGTTTAGTGGTAAAATAGTTTAAATAAAAGTATGATATCAGAACACAAATCAATTGGTAATACTTAGCAAACAGATTCCAAAGAAGGATTGAGGGGATTGGGGACACATAGAATACACATCAGTGTATGGTGGAGCACATAAACAACAGGATGTACATAATTTTTCAAGAGCTTTAAAAAGTTAGTTATAAAGGGTTAGGTGATTGAAACATATAGAGCAAAGATTTTAGTAAAGCCACATAAACACTGAACATGATTAGGCATACAACTAGAGTAACTTTGTAATACAAGACAACTTCGCAAAGCAGATTAAGTAAGCACCTAAATGAACAGACTAGGAACACATCACAAGTATTCATTAGTTAAACATGCTAACATACTGAACAAACAGATTGAAATATTCTTGGTAAAGCAGTAGGCAGAAGTAGACACACTAGTCACAGATAGAACAAGATTCAGACAAGCTAGGTGAAACAGTACTTAGGCAATGAAATTTAGTCATGCTGAGCAACAAGATAGTAAACAAGAAACGGGATTGCAAATCATAATACATGAATTAAAACAGCAATGAAACACGTAGAGTTTTGGACTTTAGAATTGAATTAGGACATACCAGTTAAGGAGAGAAAGTACAGAGTATAGAGCAGAAGTTGTATAATAACTAGCCTTGTCTTACAACCAGCTAGATCAGTAAATGATTACAAGTAACAGAGGGGAACAAAGAGATATTTTAAATGTGAGAGAGTTTCTCGAACTAGTTTTCGTGTTTTTGATGTGAAAATAAAGGAGAGTATATATAGTAGTTAAGGGAAAAACATAATAAGGTAAAGAAGATCAATCACTCAGGAATTAGGGAAAATTACAGAATTAATCATGCATAAAATCAGTAAAGTATCCCCTAATTAAGGGGTAATTACCCAACGGTAAGGACAAGGATTAATTAAGGCAATAGGTTCAAATAAGACCAGATAAAGGAGTACAGAATAAAATAATCAGGAGTCTAATTAAGGAAAGAATCACATAAAAGAATCAGTAAACATACAAGCAATCAAATAAGGCAAGAACGATTAATTTAAGGTCGTAATCATAGAAACAGGTAAGACTTAGGAATACAGATTCTTAACAGAGCAAACCAATCAACCAGATTAACAAGAATTCTAGAAAGAATATATCGATTTCAATAACTAAAAATAGGCTAAGTAAGACTTCATAAACACAGAGAAATTAGCTGGAAAATTGATTAAAAAACCCTAACAAAGATTACTTAGGGAAAAAATCACAGAGCAATGAATTTGACAATGGAAAATCGTGTCATTCAAACATACAGAGTGAATCAATACGGCTGGTAACATTGAAAAAATCATAATCGAAGCAAGAAATTAGAAAATCAGAGTTTCACATAAATCGACTAGGGTTTAAGCGACCTTAGCATAAATCAGTCAAGAACATTTAAGAACAAATGATTAAGCATTTTAAGAATCAGAAAACCCTTTGAGAAAATGACTTATAGTAAACCCTAGTTTAAGAAAAACGGGAAATCAGTTGGAACTAGAAAACTTTCAAGGAAAACATGTGAGATACGTTTGATTCGTCTCAGATCTGTAAAGATCTGAGAAGATCGGAGATAAAAAATAGGGTTTTAGAAAGCATAGCTGAGATGAGAACATAGGCTTGGAAAATCATAAATTCGTCACAAAAATAACAGAAAATTCTTATTTAATGTCGAGCAAACAGCCTGAAACAGTCGTGAAATCAAAAGGAGCAAACCAAAACCGCCTAGGTCCCTTAAGATCCTCTCAAGGATCCAAGAGACGGACAAACCATAGCAAATAGGAGGCTGGTAGAAGCCTAAGGTGATGAAGAGACACTATGGATTAGCAGTGTAAGCCGGTGACAGCAGGGGAAATTAGGGTTTTGCTAGAGAGAGTTTGAGAGAGAAGGGGAAGGGGTGACGACGGGATGAGAAGAGGAAAATGAGGGGTTTGGGAGGGTAGTCTTTAGGTTAATTAAGGAAGGGGGGACCTGAACCGTTGATCAATAATGATCAACGGCGAGGATTGGCTAAGGTTTTTTAGGTCGGGTAGCTTGGGGTTTTTGGCTCAAAGGGTTTGGGCTAATTTATAAGGGGTATTGGGCTGGTATTTGGGCATTGGTCTGGTTAGTTTTGGGCAAAAATTGAAATAAAAAGGTTATTTGTTAAATACCCAAAGTAATTGAATAAAATTTGTAAGATAATTAACTAATTACAAAAGTGATTTTATGCATGGAAATGTTTTAAAAGTAATTATTTAGTATTTAAAAATACAATGTACTAACTTCTGGTAAAAATAATGCAAAAATGTATGCATGGGCTATAATTACAAAGTTATTGCAATTATATCTAAAAGGTGCCAAATGGATATTTATGAAATAATTTGAACCTAATAAATGGTAATATTAAATCAAGAAATGTTTGAAATCATTTGTGATGCTATTTCGTAATTATTTATTAGAAATAAAATACTAGGAAAATTAATTAGAAAAATGTAGAAATTGTGGAAAAATACAAATTGAAACTAATGCATGATTTTGAAGTCATATATGCATTTTAAAACTATTTTGGGAAAACACTGGGTATCAACAGCTGCCCCTCTTTATCCGGAAAGGATGAAAGAGTTTTCGGGTAAAGATATGATGGCCAATTTTGACCGAGCGAGATGGTTTGAGAAGTTTAGGCCGCACTCTGGGTCCTGAGCTGCCTACATTTCCCTAGTTTTTACAGAAATTAGGCCGCATGTAGTTATGGATTCATTGGCGGAATAGACCGATGAAGTCATCACAAGAACGGACACAATGTTTCGGGATAGGCGAAGGATTGGTTATGGTGAGAGGCCAGGTTTTGAGATAACTAAAGGAACTGGAGCGAGATCGCTCCCGCTGGGATAGAAGTTGCTTGCCGGATTACCTGAAAATAGAGATACTACGAGCATATATTGTGCGGAAGTTTAAACATGATACAGGTTCTCTTTGGACCATGAGAATAGTCTTCGGTCGGTTAAGGATGACGTCCTTAGACCATGACGTCCTGGGCCATGAATTGTTCGGTGAGAGATTCGCAGGCCATGAAATGATGTTCTCGGGCCATGAACTATAAAACCTTTGAATAATGATATGCAAGTTGAGAGAGATCCTCAGGCCATGACATGGTGCCTTTCGGGTATGAGGATGATGCCTTTAGACTATGACACCTTTGGATAGGTTGGCGATATTTCAGACCATGAGATACAACAATATGGTGCCAACAAGACAAGGCTTTGTCTTTCGAAGTTGAAGGCTGAGCTTAGCCCGAAAGAAGAGCAGAGTAGATAATGCCGGATAGACAACGCTTAGTCTCGGCGAAAGAATGTAAATTGGAGGCAGAGCTTAAACTCATGCAGGTATGGAGACATAGCTTAGTCTCATGCAAATGAAGTCAGAGATTAGCCTTTCGCAGATGGAGGCGATGGTTAGCCCATGCAGGATGCAGAGGTAGAGCTTGACCTCATGCAAAAAGCAGGACAGGGCTTAGTCCCATGCAAATGAAGGCAGAGATTTGCCTTTTGCGAATGCGAAGGTACAGCTTAACCTCATGCAAGGTGGAGGCAGAGCTTAGTCTCACGCAAGATGCGGGACAGGGCTTAGTCCCATGCAAATGAAGCCAGAGATTAGCCTTATGCAAATGGAGTGGAGCTTAACTTCATGCACGACGTGGAGACAGAGCTTAGTATCATGCAAATGAAGGCAGAGATTAGACTTATGAAAATAGAGGTAGAGCTTAACCCCATGCACGATGTGGAGACAGAGCTTAGTCTCATGCAAATGAAGGCAGAGATTAGCCTCATGCAAATGGAGGCAGGGATTAGCCTTATGGAAATGGAGGCAGAGATTAGCCTTATGCAAGATGCGGGACAGGGCTTAGTCCCGTGCATATGAAGGCAGAGATTAGCCTTATGCACATGGAGGCAGAGCTTAGCCTCATGAAAACGAAGGCAGAGAATAGCCTTATGCAAGGGAAGGAAGAGATTACCCTTATGCAAATGGAGGCAGAGGTGAGCCTCATGCATATGAAGTAGAGATTAGCCATATGCAGATGAAGGCAGAGATTAGCCTTATGCAAAGGAAGGCAGCATTTAGCCTTATGCAGAAAGTAGAATGAATAGCAGATAGTAGCAGAATTTCTTAGCTGGTAGCATATTTCAGTATTGGGGTTGTTGTGAAGATTGTGACTTCGAGGCAGGTATACTCTTGGTCTATACATCCAAAGAAAAATCATGAGTTCTGTAAATGGGGGAGGTTGGTTCGTGTCTCTGCCGGCTTTGCTTGACTTGATTTGCTTGACTGCAGATCTTGTTAAAATTATCGGGGGCAGCATTTGCTAAATAGAGCTATTTTACAAGCAAGCACGCATAGTTTTCTAAAGACATAGTAAAAGTGTACTTTAATAATTTTAGATGAACCGACGATCGCGACAAGATCCGAGACATTGCAACCTCTTTTGATATAGAATTTGAGGGTCCTCCTCAAATTCTTCCCCAGTTGGATGGATTGACATCTTTGGCTGTTGTACATGCTGCAATCGACTCAACTTGCTTCGAAATTTTGAGGGTCCTCTTCAAAATTCTGCCCCAGTTTCCAATTGTGGGGGAAATAATATTTTTATTGAATTGTGGCCGAGCCCATAAAGATGCCTACGTATCCCCTCTTAAATGGGAATCAGGTCGAGCATAGTTCATTTTACATCATTTAGGAAACATAAACAATTACACATAGTATCGCTTGACTGCATCTGAATTGATTGGTTTTGCCAAACTTCTCCATCTATTTATGCATGTATGAGAGCTCCTCCTGTCAATACTCTATGAACTATGTATGGACCCTGCCAATTGGGAGAGAATTTCCCTTTGGCTTCATCTTAATGCGGAAAATCTTCTTCAACACCAACTGCCCTGGTGTGAACTGTGTAGGCTTGACTCTTTTGTTGAAGGCTTTGGTCATTTTGTTTTGATAAAGTTGTCTGTGACACACAGCATTCCTTCTTTTTTCGTCTATGACGGCTAGTTGCTCATAATGGCTCCTTATCCATTATGCATCGATGAGCTCAGCTTCTTGTATGATTCTCAAGGAAGGAATCTCCACTTCGGCAGGAATAACAACTTATGTACCATAAACCAGTAAGTAAGGATTGCCGTTGTTGATGTGCGGACTGTGGCGCGGTATCCCAATAAGGCAAATGACAACTTTTTGTGCCATTGTTTGTGATTTTCTACCATCTTTCTCAGTATCTTCTTGATATTCTTGTTGGCGGCCTTAACAGCTTCATTCATTTGAGGGTTATTCATCGGGAAAATACTTTTTCAAGGGTTCGTATTCTCCTCCCACAGGATTTTTTTCAGGATGATCTACCAATGCCTGTCCCTTGACCGTTTTCTGAGTCACATAGATGATGTCGAACTCACTCAGTAGGATTTTCCACTTAGCCAGCTTGCCAATGGGCATGGGTTTCTGGAGGATATACTTCAAGGGATCCATCCTTGATATGAGATATGTTGCGTAGGCACAAAAGTAGTGTCTCAGCTTCTGAGCGACCTAAGTTAGAGCGCAACTGATACATTCCAGTATAGAATACCGTGCCTCGTATGGAGTGAACTTCTTACTCAGATAATAGATAGCCGGTTCCTTTCTCCTTGTCTAGTCATGCTTCCTCATAACACATCTGAAAAGTCCATCTAGTACTGCAAGGTAGAGTAATAAGGGCCTACCTGGCTCAGGCGGAACCAAAACTGGTGGCGTCGATAGGTACTCCTTGATTCTGTCGAAGGCCTTTTGACAATCCTCGATCCATTTGGTTGCAGCGTCTTTCTTTAACATCTTGAAGATTGGTTCAATATAACTGTGGACTGGGCTATGAACCGGCTGATGTAATTTAGCCGTCCCAGAAAACTTATTACATCCTTCTCGTTCTTTGGTGGTGGCAGCTCATGGATGGATTTGACTTTTTGATGGATCCAGTTCTATTCCTTAGCGGCTGACGATGAACCCAAGCAATTTTCCGACAGGAACCCCAAATGCACACTTTGCAGGGTTAATTTCAAGTTGTATTTCCGCAATCTGTTGAAGAACTTCCTCAAATCTACTATGTGATCTGTGGATTTCTTAGACTTGATGATGACGTCGTCCACATATACCTCGATCTCCTTATGTATCATGTCATGGAATATAGTAGTCATATCCCTCATGTAAGTGGCCCCAACATTATTTAGGACGAATGGCATCATCTTATAACAGTATACTACCCACGGCGCGATGAAAGTTGTTTTCTCATCGTCCTCTTCGTCCATACAAATCTGATGGTAACCGGCGAAGCAATCCACAAATGACTGTAGCTCATGTTTGGCACAATTATCGATTAGGATGTGTATGTTTGGAAGAGGGAAATCATCTTTGTGACTGGCTCGGTTGAGATCTCAGTAATCGACACAAACTCTAACCTTTCCATCCTTCTTTGGTACTGGCAGAATGTTGGCTAACCATGTTGGGTATTCAACCACCCTGAGGACCTTGGCGATGATTTGTTTGGTGACTTCTTCCTTGATTTTAAAACTCATGTCAGGCTTGATCTTCCGGAGCTTCTGCTTCACTGGTGGGAACATTGGATTGGTGGGAAACTTGTGAGCCACGATATATGTACTAAATCCGGTCATATCATCGTACAACCATGCAAATACGTCTTCGTACTCCTTCAGGAATTGTGTATACTCTTCTTTCTCTGGCAGTGACAGGTGGATGCTGATGCGGGTTTCTTTGACAGTCTTTGAATCTCCCAAGTTGATTACCTCGGTCTCGTCTAAATTGGACTTAGGCTTGTTCTCAAAGTCCTCTAGTTCTCTGTCCTTTTGTTGCGATGTCTCATTGTATGTCATAGTCATTGGTTCAGCAAGACAGGAAATAGTAATGTTGTATAGGTAAAAGTATGAGAGAAAAATAATAATAATAAGTATCGACTCATTAAAACATAAAAACGATTTTAAATAATTTAAACAAGCGTTTCAGAACATTGGTAACTTTATTTAAAACAAAATGCAAGAAAGACAAATCATTTTCTTGGAAAGCAAAATAAAAAATGTTGTTCAGCCTTGCTACCCTGAGACTCGTCGGGCCCTTGATGGTTTGATAGTCCAGTTTCTGAGGAACGATCCCTTGCTCACAGCTTGGTTGGTAGGGCCTTCCTCCTCTTCCTCCTCAACAATGACACAACAATCCATACCCTCGTCTTGCAAGAATAAGTTCCTTAAGGCTGCTAATGTTCCTCCTCCTCTGGTCCTCTTATGACGTCGGCTTGCTGGAAAGTCTGTTCCAGGTGCGATATGGGCTGCTCCAATGGATAGTAAGGACCGCGCCATGGTGGCGTCCAATCAGCGTACTCTTGCTAAGTGTACTGGTAGCCTAGGCCAAAGGTAGTGACATGGCACTTTAGCCGTATTGGCTTGGAAATGCCTTGAAGATTCTTACTGAGAACCTTACCAGGTTCGTATCCATTCCAGTTCATTATGATTTCAACCTTACTACTCCACCACTTATCCTTGTCTATTGCATTGACCCGTTCGATGTGGTGGTAAGTTTCTCCACCAAGCCTTCTTCTACCTTCAATTACCAGATAGTCTGGCGGCTGTAGATGGGGTTGCTTCCATCCCCATGGATAATGACTTCCTGATGATTCCACTCATATTTTACCACCTGATGCAAAGTTGAGGCCACAACCCCAGCGACATGTATCCATGGTCGTCCTAGTAACATATTATAGGACGCAGATATATCTAACACCTGAAATTCAACCTCAAACCATGTAGGCCCCATCTGCAAACGGAGATTGGTTTCTCCAATGGTGGACCTTTGAGACTCGTCTAAAGCCTTTACATTCATGGATCCTTCTCGTATTTCATATGGTCCCTTGCCCAACATCTTTAGTGTTGTCAATGGGAAAATTTTAATGCTGGACCCTCCATCAGTCAGAACCCTTGTAATGAAGTAATCTTCATATTGCACGGTAATATGCAGTGCCATGTTGTGACTCAAGCCTTCAGGTGGTAGTTCATTCTCGTGGAAAGTAATCTTGTAACATTCTAATACCTTCCCCACAATCTTAGTCATCTCTCCTCTTGTGATGTTGTTAGGCATATAAGCTTTATTCAACACTTTCATCAGATCACTCATATGTGCTTCTGAATCCTGCAGCAATGATAAGATAGATATCTGGGCCATAGTCTTGTTCAGATGATCTATGATTGAGTACTCCCTGGTTTGCACCTTCCTCCAGAGGTCATCCGGTCCTTTATCAATAGCGGGAGGCCTGTTTGGAACCTTCTTGCTGGACTCTCCCAAGTGTTGGGGTGTGTATACCCTTCCAGTCCTAGTCATCCCCTATGCAGCACCAACTTCTTCTACCTTGACCTTTCCTTTCCTTCTAGCTTCAGCTACGTAATCCCAGGGCACAACATTAGTGTTGAAGGGCGGCATAGTTGATACTGTCACTGTAATTGGTGTGGCTACCTTTACTTCGAATGGAACAGGAGTCACCGCAGGTGGCGCTATTTCAACCTCGAATGGTGCAGGAGTATCTATAGGCAGTGATATCTCAAACTTGAATGGGACTGATGTAGTCACCTCAGCCTCTCCTAACAGTTGTATCTGCAATATGATGGGATTAAGGGTAACAACTGGTTTCTTGGGATCTTCACCTTTTTTTATCAACCCGATTGACCAATTTGGGTCCCATTCTTCAGCTATTTCCATCACATTGACGCCTCCACCCTTATGATCTGGTACGGCGTTATTGTGAACATTAGGAGCAGCTTCCTTAGCTTGAATGATTTTATTGTCGATCAGAGCCTGGACCTTATCCTTCAACCAGCGCAATTCATCGATGGTATGTCTCTTCATGCCGAAATAGTATGCACAGGTTTTGTTTGGATGACCCATTGGGATAGATTTTCTGTGGCTACAGCTGGGATAGGAATGACGTAACCAGCAACTTTTAACCTTTCATACAGCTAGTCAATGGGATTGGCAATGGCGGTATACTGTTTGGGTAGCCTGCGGTCAAAATTTGGCCTAGGTCTTGGGAAGTTTTGGCGAGCTGGAGGTGACTGAAAGTGAGATGGTTGGGAGTTGTATGTATGATAGGCAGTGGCTGGTTGGGAATATCTGGGAGATTTGGGTTGATATGTAGGTGGAGGTGACAATTGATATGTGTATGGAGATGCTTGGTATGCGAGTGGAGAGGTTCTATACATCAGTAGAGGTTTGGGTCCCTGTGCAACCATTACTGCTCCTACATCTTTCTTCTTGGATATACCACCGGACTGCAGTGATTTGTTGGGAGCTTGTAGTGCTTCAAAATTTGTGACCATCTCACTCTTGATGCCCTCTTCAATCCTTTGACCCAGCTTGATGATTTTGAAGAACTTGTGATTTTCAATTACCATAAGTCTTTTATAATATTGCGGGTCCTGTTCCCTGACGAAGAATTTGTTCATCGATTCTTCATCTAATGCCGGCCTAACCTTGGCCGCTTCTGACCTCCAACGAGTGGCATACTCACGAAAGGTTTCAGTTGATTTCTTCTTGAGATTCTGGATGTAAAATATGTGCAATGCATTTTCCAAGTTGAACCTGAATCGGTCCATGAAATCCGAGGCCATACTCACCCAATTAAGCCACTTCTTGGGGTCCAAGCTGATGTACTAAGACAAGGCATCCGTTATGAGGCTCCTCGTGAACAATTTCATCCAAATCTTTTTGTCTCTTCCAACTCCGACCAGTTTGTCAATATAGGTCCTCAAATGGACCCTGGGATCACCAGTACCGTCGAACATCTCGAACTTCAGAGGTTTCTAACCCTCTGGTAGTTCTATATCAGGCTGTATATAGAGATCTTCATAATTCAATCCTTCGATCCCCTTACCTCCTTCAATGACTTGAACTCGGCTAGTCATTTTCTTGAGTTCTTTGGTCAAGTTCCTGATACGCGTATCCTTCTCACTGGATTCTGGTGTGTAAGAGATGGTTTGAGTGGATTAAGGTAGAGTCTCCATGTATATGGGGTTATTCTGGTGTCATGGTGCCTCAGTATAGAGGTGGTCGTTAGTGGAGTTTTGTGGTTCGGGAATGATGGGTGGGTTGTTTCGGGGAGTGTGACAGGTGTTTCGTTGGTCTTGTGGTGGGATGGTTTGATTTTATGGTGGAGTTATATAGCGGTGAGTTACATGAGAATTCTGTTTGTTGGGGGTATTCTGAGGTGGTGCGGTGTTTTGAGTGTTCGGGTGGCTGACATCCGGAACACTAAGTGAGAAGGAAAATTTTGTTAGGTTCCGAACATGCTCAAGTTCTCCTTGATGTTTCAGTAGCCTTTGTTCAAGTTGCGACGCAGCATCATCCTGGACCTGAGCACCCCGACTGTCCGGAGCCTCTGGGTGTTCAACTGGTGTATCGTTTTCTTTTCTGATGTTGCTCAAGTCTTCCATCTTGCTCTTGCCTTTGCCTTTAGGTGGGCTAGGAGGAGGAGAAGGTGGAGGGCCCCTGGATCTTGTATGATATGCTGATGATGCCAGAATGCACAAACTAACCTTTGGGGAAGGGTATAATCAAAAGAAATAAAATAAAAACAAAAGGTAACAAGTCAGTGAGGGTTATGACGAGAGTATTTGCAGCATTTAAACACATATTCCAGGAATGTAAATGCACGTCATTATTTGGGAGCCTCGTTGTGCCTGGGGTAGGCCTAACGATAAGTTGATTTGGAGAACTTAGATACCAAAATGCATTATATCATTAATTTAATAGACGAATCCCAAAAAAAATGATACTAAAATAACAAATAGGAAATAAGTCACTAATGGAACTTGGCCTTATTACATTTATGAAAGCGAAAAGGTAAATCTAGCCTATTTGGTCCCAGAAGGACCTTCCCCAGATTCGATATTCTTGATTCCCTCGAACATGTTCCCCAGCTCGCGCAGTCCCAGAAGTAGGTACGCTCTAGCTAGGTGTCCTCCTTCATTCCCATCAGCGTTCTGGAAATCCTCGATCCTTTTGATGACTTTGCCCTCCAATTCCACTATTCCTCGCTCCAGATATTCTAGATTCCTGTTAGAAAGGACAACTATCTGTTTCCATTCCTCGATCAGCCTCTTGTTGGTTTCATGCATTTCCCGGTGCTCGCTCTCAGAATTGCAGATCCTTTTGCGCGATTGTTTATACTTGACTTGAGCCTCGACATCCACGTCTATGATTTTATTGCCTCAGCTGATTCCCGACCTCACTATCCCGTCCAAGTTGTCTTCCAGCCATGCCTGGTAAAAAGGTGCACATACTGCATGGTACCTATCTGATTCAATAATATTCTTCTTTATGATGATTTTGCAGTGACACATATGTTGAGCTTTTCACTTGTACGGGACGTCGTCGTCATGGAAATCCGCTCTAAAGTGACCCATCTTGGCAACTCTTGGTACAGTGTGTTTTATGCCTTCCTGCCTCATGACTCCGAGAGTAACACAGGGATACATACCTCTCAACCCGCTCAACACTAAGTGTGGTGCATCCCTAGGTCTGATGATAAATTCATCCGTCGGGAACCACTCGAACATCCATTGCACCTGTTCCTCGGTCAGATTATCAAAGAATTCCACCCGCTCCTTGGCAATTTTCGGCTGAGCAAATCTGTCCGGAATGTAAGTCACCCGCTTGGGATGATGGAAATCAATGTGACAATTCGAATCCCTTCGCGGAAGTTCTTGGCAATATTGGCCCTTTTGAAGGTGTTCTAGGAGCCATAACTGCACCAACAGGTTGCGACCACCCTCAAAATGATTAACTCCTCTTTAACTCGGTATATATTAGCTAAGATCATAGGGAAAATGCTGAAGTTTTGCCCGTCGATCCCTTCCATCAAGGCTTTGGTTACCATGGCTAGCCTGGTATAAATCCTTTCCTTCTCCGTCGGGAACACTATCAAGCCCAAAAAGCACACAATAACACGAATACACTACGGTGGATATGACCTAGAGACGTGATGAAAAACTCGTCATGATATGTACGGTATGATTTGTTGTGACCGTATCTTTCATACAAGTACTCCAAAGGTATCTAAGATTGTTTTAAACACTCAAATCCAGCATTCTTCTTCAACCCCATCATTTTTAGAAAACTTTTGCCCGTGCGGTTCTCAGGTACCAACAGCCCAGGGCTTTCCCATGCTATCCCAGCAAGTCCTCTTATTTCTTCTAAGAGCAGCGTCATTTCAATATTCCTAAAGCAGAATACAACTCTTTCACTATCCCAAAACAAAGTGGCAGCCTCAATCAACATATTGTTTGGCTGGATGTCCAGAATAGAAGGTAAATTTCCCAGATGCTTCCTCACGTGTTTCTTATCACTTAAAGGAAGTTCTTCCCACCAGTCTAAGAGCATTGGTGGGATATTGCTGACCATACCGAATCTGGTGACCTCGTGCCTCATTTTTTGCAAGACAAAAATGGCTAGGCCCTTTCCCCTACCAGATTCGACTATTTATACACTTATGATTACATACAGGCATTTAGTTCTCCAAATTAATGCACAGAACGTGATCATATCCGTTGGGATTATGAAAACTACGGTGGACTTTTGGGTAGGGCTGTCTTAAAGGGTCATTAACCTGGCTAGGTTTGACCATGATAAATGCACAATATAACAAGAGTAAGGATTCTATGGGGTTTTCGACCGGTACCCTTGAGCGGACAACTCTAGGGGGGAAGGCACGGAACCATCAAATGCACCGCTGATCGACTGGTTTCACCGCAAATAAGCCTTTCCAAATTTAGGGGGTGATATAAATAGGAAGAGCGCAAGCACTCATCAAGCGTTGCTATATGATTTGTTTAGGCACGAGTGGAGTATAATGTTGAGCATGATCATGCAACAATAAATAAGCAATAAACAACATGGTGTCATGTATTTGCACATTATGAAAGCGATAAATACGACAGTTATAATTGAAAAGCGGTTACAGAAGAAAATAAAGAAACAAGTCAGTTCCATTTTGGGAAAATAAATACTTGGGGAAGTAAAAAATTATTCGCACATAAAGTGGAAAGGGAAAGGGTGCAAGCATTCAAAAAAAATAAAGCACATATGGAAAAATTCACAAAGCAGTTCGTAATGGTAAAAGCCTAGAATATCCAACAGAGTCACCATGCTATCGCGCCACCCTTGTTCCTCACCTTTCAGATTATTCAGGGTTTTTGACATTATTGAGACAACTAATTTCCTTTTGAGAAAAGGGATGTAAGGAATTTGAAGAGTCGTCGCCTAACGAATTAAGGTGCGTTAGGGCACCTATTACGGGCCATTTATAACACTAATTGTATAACCAGAGATTGGGTAAGGGCTTGAAGTCACTTCAAGGGGAGTTGTTAGGCACCCCTCGAAGTCCACAACTGTGGGTCCCGACCAGACGTACTTTATGAATTAATCAGGTGCAAATAAGCAGTCTAAGCACACATATGTAAACAAGTAAAGGTATTAACAAATTATCAGTCCAAGCACACATATGTAAATGGGTGAAAGGGGTTCTAAGTTATTTATCCTATAGGATCATATCCATGCAATGCCCGGTAATCACTCCTCAATGAGGGGCTACACGTTGCATTGGCGCACAGGTCATCATATCCTTTTCTACCCATTATCCTACCCTTTAGAAGTTATATAAGCGAGTTGATTGACGAACTCTAAGCATGTTGTTACCCGTCCCTTCCTTGTGGTCCCGGAGGAGTTTAGGACCTCTAAATTTGGGCAGTTCTAGGCAATCCTAAGGTGATTTAAGAAGGCAAAAATCTAGGCGACAAACAAATAACATGTAGGACTTGTCAAATAAAGGGAAAGCAGTTAGAAGGCTCATGTTTATCTCCACATGTGTATAGAAAATAAGCAGCATGTCTCAAACACAAAGTTCAGATAAAATTCTTTAGAGAAATTACAAGACAGGATATCCAGGTGAGCATTAATACACAGATCATGCAGCACTGTTTAAGAACTAAATGACAGGTCCTAATAAGTTTGCCTACTGATTTCCAAAATCTGTTGGACTTAAGTAGCTTATAAACAATCAGAACTCAGCTTCTCTTTTTTTAAAAGGAGATTAATTACCTAAGTCTTGCCTAGGCGTGGGACTATATGCAATCCTAGTTACAGGACCTGCTTAACAGTTTGATATTGTTCAACCTGTGAGCATGCTGACCTAGGTGATACAGATTATACCCCATTTGTATGTGGAGGCATAATACCTATGCGTCAGGTTGTTTGTAAAACCTTTTCATGGACAGTTATTTATTTAGTCGAAATAGAAATGATTCAAAACAGATGCAAACAGAGTCCTTGAAAACATGGTATCTAATGCATACAGAGGATGACTATTTTTATTAAGGCATGATTATTAACCCAGTAGAAGGTTCTCTAAGTGAAAGTACTTATGCGGAATTAAAGCATGGAATAGTGATATGTAGTATACTAAAGCAATAAATGTGAAGACATTAAGAACAAGATATGTAATGCACATGTTTAATATGGTTTGAATGCATATAAACACGTCAACCCTAGAACATTATTTCTAATGCTAATTTGTAGAATGTAAAGCCTATAGATGTGGTTTCAACCCGTCTTTACCCACAGTATCATACAACTACCCCCCGTTTCCACTAGTCACCCCAAAATATGTTTATAAATAATTATTACAGACCAATGGTTGAATGAATTACATAAATAAAATTATATATTAAGCTGTAGGGAGCCTGAAACAGGCCCAAGGCAAATCTGGGAATGCCAGGCCTCGAGTAGTCTCAGATGCCAAGGATTTCATAGCCAATTTTGTGTCCAGGTGTGTCAGAGTTCCCTAAGGACCTCAAGGATCCCGGGAAGTGCTCACACCCAGGCTTATTCACAATAAGGATTGAGTATGATCAGTGTTGAATGGCCAGCCCCAGTGTACTAGAGTTCAAAGGAAGCTCAAAAGGATCCCAAGGCAGTACACACACTGGAGAGGCAGAACCTATTGACTTAAGAGTAAAGTGAGAGTGCTTGACAAAGTTTTGAAAAAGGTTTTTTGTTGTTGGTAAAACAGTATAAAGAGGACTCTAGGAGTTAAAAGGTTTTGAAAAAATAGGAAACAGTTTACTTGTAAAACAGTTTAAGTAAAAGTAGTGAAAACACTTTTGAAATCAGAACACAAATCATTTGGGAATACTTAGCAAACAGATTCCAAAGAAGGATTGAGGGGATTGGGGACACATAGAATACACATCAGTGTATGGTGGAGCACATAAACAACACGATGCACAGAAATTTTCAAGAGTTTTAAATAGTTAGTTATAAAGGGGTAGGTGATTGAGACACATAGAGCAAAGATTTCAGTAAACCCACGTAACCACTGAACATGATTAGGCATACAACTAGAGTTACTTTGTAATACTAGACAACTTAGCAAAGCAGATTAAGAAAACACCTAAATGAACAGACTAGGTAAACATCACAAGTATTCATTAGTTAAACATTCTAACATACTGAACAAACAGATTTAAACATGCTTGGTAAAGCAGTAGGCAGAAGTAGACACACTAGTCACAGATAGAACAAAATTCAGACATGCTAGGTGAAACAATACTTAGACAATGTAATTTAGTCATGCTGAGCAACAAGATAGTAAACAAGAAAAAAGATTGGAAATAATAATACATGAATTAAAACAACAATGAAACATGTAGAGTTTTGGACATTGGAATTGAATTAGGACATACTAGTTAAGGAGGGAAAGCACAGAGTATGGAGATGAAGTTGTATAATAACTAGCCTTGTCTTACAACCGGCTAGATCAGTGAATGATTGCAAGTAACAAATGAGAACAAAGAGAGCTTTTAAGTCTGAGAGAGTTTCTCGAACCAGTGTTCATGTTTTTGAAGTGAGAATATAAGAGAGTATATATAATAGTTAAGAGCAAAACAGAATAAGGTAAAGGAGATCAATCACTCAACAATTAGGGAAAATTACAGAATAAATCATGCATAAAATCAATAAAAGTCCCCCCTAATTAAATGGTAATTACCCAACGGTAAGGACAGAGATTAATTAAGGCAAGAGGATCAAATCAGACCAAATAAAAGAGTACATAATAAAATAATAAGGGGTCTAATTAAGGAAAGAATCATGTAAAAGAATTAGTAAACATACATGGAATCAAATAAGGCAAGAACGACTAATTTAAGGTCGTAATCATAGAAACATGCAACACTTTGGAATACAGATTCTTAACAAAGAAAATCAATCAACCAGGTTAACAACAATTCTGGAAAGAATATATCAATTCCCATAATAAAAATAAGCTAATTAAGACTTCATAAACACAGGGAAATTAGCCGAAAAAATTGATTCCAAAAACCTAACAAAGATTAGTTAGGGGAAAAATCATAGAGCAATGAATTTTACAAATGAAAATCGTGTAAGTCAAACATACTGAGTGAATCAATACGACTGGTAAAATTGAAAAACTCAGAATCGAAGCAAGAAATTAGAAAATTAGAGTTTCACATATATCGACTAGGGTTTAAGCGACCTTATCATAAATCAGTCAAGAACACTTAAGAACAAACGATTAAGCATTTAAAAATCAGAAAACCCTTTGAGAGAATGATTTATAGTAAACCCTAGTTTAGGAAAAACAGGAAATCAGTTGGAACCAGAAAACTTTCAAGGAAAACATGTGAGATACGTTCGATTCGTCTCAGATCTGTACAAATTTGAGAAGATCGGAGATAAAAATGAGGGTTTTAGAAACCATAGCAGATATGAGAACATAGGCTTGGAAAATCATAGATTCGTAACAAAAATAAGAGAAAATTCTTACTCAAGGTCAAGCAAACAGCCTGCAACAGACGATAAATCAAAAGGAGCAAACCAGAACCGCCTAGGTCCCTTGAGATTCTCTCAAGGATCTAAGAGACGGATAAACCATAGCAAATAGGAGGCTGGTAGAGGCCTGAGGTGATGAAGAAATATCATGGAATGGCAGTGTAAGCCGGTGATGGTAGGGGAAATTAGAGTTTTGCTAGAGAGCGTTTGAGAGATAAGGGGAAGGGGTGACGGCGGGTTGAGAAAATGGAAATGAGGGGTTTGGGAGGGTAGTCTTTAGGTTAATTAAGGAAGGGGGGACAAGGACCGTTGATCAAAATTGATCAATGGCCAGGATTGGCTAAGGTTATTGGGTCGGTCAGGTTGGGGTTTTAGGCTCAAAGGGTTTGGGCTAATTTATAAGGGGTATTGGGCTGGTATTTAGGTATTGGTCTGGTTAGTTTTGGGCTAAAATCTAAATAAAAAGGTTGTTTGTTAAATACCCAAAGTAATAAAATAAAATTAGTCTGTAAAATAAATATCTAATTACAAAAGTGATTTTATGCATGGAAATGTTTTAAAGGTAATTATTAGTATTTAAAAATACAATGGACTAATTTCTAGTAAAAATAATGCAAACATGTATGCATGGGATATAATTGCAAAGTTATTGCCAATTGGCTATTTATTAAATAATTTTGGACTTAATAAATGGTAATATTAAAACAATAAATGTTTGAAATCATTTGTGATGATATTTCATAATTATTTAATAGAAATAAAATACTAGGAAAATTAATTAGAAAAATGCAGAAATTGTGGAAAAATTCCAATTGAAACTAATGCATGATTTTGAAGTCATATATGAATTTAAAAACTATTTTGGGAAAAAACTGAATATCAACACTCATGAGCAGAGAGTCCAGGTTGATCAGGCCCCAAAGTTTATTCCGATCACCCTAGTGGCTCCGGTTTAGCATGACACCAAGATAGTTGCTTCTGAGGCACAGCAGCTTAGATTTTAGAGATATAAGAAGTACCACCCACTCACTTTCAGCGGATTAGCTTTAGAAGATGCTTAGGGTTTTCTTGAGGAGTGTCATCGTATCCTCCGCACTATGGGCATAGCGGACACAAGTGGGGTTTCTTTTACCGCTTTCCAGATGAAGGGATCAGCTTATCAGTGGTGGCGTGCCTATGAGTTGAGTAGTCCGGACGAGGCAGCCTCGGTCACTGGGACTCTATTCTCAGATATGGTTTTGCATGAGTATGTTTCCCAGAGCCTCAGGGATGCTTGGCACGCAGAGTTTGAGCAGCTGCTCCAGGGTTCTATGACTGTGTCGGAGTGTGCAATCCATCTCAGTGAGTTAGCTCAACATGCATCGGCTTTGGTTGCTACTGTCAGAGAGAGGGTTTGTTGCTTCATTGAGGGACTCCACCCAGTATCAGGACTAGTATGGCTAGAGAGTTGGAGATGGATATCTCTTATCAGCAGGTCGTGAGTATTGCCAGGAGAGTGAAGAGCATGCTTTCCAGGGACAAAGAGGAGTGAGAGGCCAAGAAGTCTCGAGAGACAGGTTATTATTCAGGAGCTCATGCACCAACAGCACGACATGGTAGGAGTTTTGTGAGTCACCCTTTTCATTCAGCTCTTCCAGCCGCTAGTGGTGTTCTAGTTCTTTCCAGGCCTCCGGAGCCTTATTATGCACCACCAGTATCCAGTGTGTCTTCTGCTCGGGGTGGTATTAGCTGTCAGTCCAGCAGACCTAGCTCGAGCCAGTCACAACCGTCGCATCCTTCGAGGGGTTGTTTTGATTGTGATGATACTTTTCATATGGTGAGGGATTGCCCCGGACTCAGAAGTGTTGCACCTCCACTGACTTCTCAGCTACACATGCTCCAACGGATCTTCCAGCCATACTTATCGCCCCAACTACCACCCCACCTACTCAGGCAGCTCGAGGTGGAGGTAGCCTTAGAAGTGGAGGCCTGACCAGGTATTATACCTTTCCATCCCGTTCAGAGGCAGTTGCTTCTGATTCTATCATCACAAGTATTGTCCCAGTTTGTCATAGAGATGCATCGATATTATTTTACCTAGGCTTTACGTATTCATATGTGTCTTCTTATTTTGCTGTGCATTTGGGGGTATCTCGGGATTCTTTGAGTTCCCCCGTTTATGTATCTACTCCCGTGGGAAATTCTCTTGTTGTGGACCGCTTGTATCGGTCGTGTTTCATTTCTCTTAGTGGTTTTGAGACCAGAGCCAATTTATTATTTCTCAGTATTGTAGATTTTGATGTTATCTTGGGCATGGATTGGTTTTCGTCACATTATTCTATTCTTGATTGTCACACTAAGATTGTGACACGGGAAATGCTAACCATACCGCGATTAGAGTGGAGATGTACCTTAGAGTATACTCCACGTAGGGTTAACTTATTTCTTAAAGCTCAACGAATGGTTGAGAAGGGGTGTGATGAGTATTTGTCCTATGTGAGATATGTCAGTATTAATACCCCTACAGTTGTGTCAGTTCTAGTAGTGAGGTATTTCCCTAATATGTTTTTCCATCTGATCTTCTAGGCATGCTACCCAATATTTCCCTGATGTGTTTCCATGTGATCTTCCAGGCATGCTACCCAATAGAGATATTAATTTTGGCATTGATTTGTTGCCGGGCACTCAAACCATCTCTATTCCTCCTTACCATATGGCTCCTCCTGACTTGAAGGAGTTGAATGATCAGTTGCAGGAGTTTCTTGGTAAGGGCTTCATTAGGACCCGTGTGTCACCTTTGGGGTACACCGGTCCTTTTTGCGAACAAGAAGGATGGTTCTATGTATATGTGCAATGATTATCGCCAGCTGAACAAGGTTACAGTGAAGAACATGTATCTATTTCCTTGCATTAATGATTTATTTGATCAGTTACAGGGTGCCAGGGTGTTTTCCAAGATTGACTTGTGTTCTGGCTATCATAAGTTGAAGATTCGGGAGCCAGATATCCCGAGACTGATTTCAGCACTAGATGTGGTCATTATGTGTTTCTTGTCATGTCTTTTGGGCTGACTAATGCCCCATCAGCCTTTATGCATTTGATGCACAGTGTGTTCTAGCCTTATCTTGACTCATTCATCATTGTGTTTATTATCGTCATTCTAGTGTACTCCTGGACTCGGGAAGATCATGAACAACACCTGAGGACTGTGCTTCAGACTTTGAGGGAGAAGAGGTTGTATGAAAAATTTTCTAAGTGTGAGTTCTGGATTGACTTAGTGGCATTCTTTGTCCATGTAGTATTGAGTGATGGGATCAAGGTAGATCCGAAGAAGGTGGAGGCAGTGCAGAGTTGGCCCAGACCATCATCAGCTACAAAGATTCGCAATTTCCTTAGTTTGGCGGGATATTACCGTTGTTTTGTAGAGGGGTGTTCATCTATTGTAGAACCTATGACCAGGCTGACATATAAGGGTGCTTCATTTAGGTGGACAGAGGAGTGTGAGGAGAGTTTCCAAAATTTCAAGACAGTTTTGACTACAGCCTAGTGCTAGTATTACATACAGGTTCGGGGTCTTACACCGTCTATTATGATGCCCCGTGGATTGGTCTTGGCGCAGTGTTCATGCAAGATAGTAGGGTGATTGCCTACGCGTCTAGATAGTTGAAGGTGCGTGAGAATAATTATCCTGTCCACAATCTTGAGTTAGCAGCTATTATTAACGCCTTGAAGAATTGGCGCCATTATTTGTACGACGTTCCTTATGAGATCTATTCTGATCACCGGAGTTTGCAGAACCAATTCAAGCAAAAGGATCTTAACTTGCGTCAGCGGAGGTTGTTGGAGCTACTTAAATATTATGACATCACTATATTGTACCAGTCGGGGAAGGCCAATGTGGTGGCTGACGCTTTGAGTCGCATGTCGGAGATTTTGGCGAGTTTGGCATATCTTCCAGCAGCAGAAAGGCCCTTAGCATTGGATGTTCAGGCCTTAGTGTCACGTCCCCAAATCCTAACCGGCCGTGATGGTGCCTATCGTGGAACTAGGCTAGCCGACTACCGCGTGTTCACATTTTCTTTTGACAATCTCATTTAAGTTTCAAGCAATTCATAACAATATACGGAAAATTTACTTAACATAATAGGAAAATTTTATATACAGTACTGTCATCCCCAAAACCTGGAGCCAACATGTCATGAGCATCTATTGAAATAAGCCAAAATAAAGTATTATGATACAAAACTCCGAATCAAAGCTAAATACAACAGGAAGGGAAAGTAGAGATGCTGCGAACGCCGAACAACTACCTCTATATCCACATGATCCGGCTCCGCTACTATATATATATATATATATATATAAGCTAATGCTCGATATCTGCTCCTAAATCAGCACACAGAGGTGCAGGGAGTAATGTGAGTACGCCAACTCAGTAGTAATGGAAATAAATCAAGTCTAAGTAGAAAGGAATCACATAAAAATCCATGCCATCAAGTCAGAATAGACACAGCCTTACTTTCCAAGAGTATACATAGATATACGAAATCATCATGCCTTAGAAATCAACTTCATAAAAGTCATTAAAACAATGCACATTTTTAACAACATTAAAACAAAGATTTGGTATGCAAATGAATGTGGTAAAATCACTAGTATCCCCTCGGGAAATAACATGTTTCACAATCTGCCCCTCGGTCATGCCTCATAATCCCTCAGCACCTCACAGTCACTCAGCACCTCACAACCACTCATGCCTCCCGTTCACTCAATCACTCGCACTCGGCTCGCTCATTGGGGGTGTGTACAGACTCCGGAGGGGCTCCTTTAGCCCAAGAGCTAATATCACTCAGCACCTCACCATCACTCTTGGCCCTCGGCCATACTCGGTGGAACCACTCGAAAAGCCCCTGGGGCAAAGTAATAGAACGGGGTATTTGACCCGAAAATATTATTTTAATGCTCATGTAGTGTAAATCAGGCTGAGTTTCAATTAAAACAATAGGCACAATGATGCTAAGTAAAATCATCAACAGGTAGTGAGGAAAACCGCAGTAAAACACCCTAAAAGGGGTCTAAACAGATTGACACGAAGCCCCAAACATGGCTTACAACCCAAATATTTTACAAATATTCAGAAGATCAGGTTTTTGACTAATAAGCAACTCATTAGTTGCCGCGGAGAGGACCTAGTCCAATCGAAAAATCAATACGCGCCACATATTCCTCATCCGACATGTGCGCCATTCCAAATTTAGTGAGAAGATAATGTAGTCCGGGGTTCCATACCCTTAGGACAAAATTTAAGACCATTACTTACCTCTAACGGGCCGCGACACTAGTCCGCTATGCCTTTGCCCCTCAAATTAGCTCCTGATTGCTCTGAATCTAGCGAAAACCAGTTCAACATCATTAAAATATACTCAAGGAACACAATCCGATCGAAAATTATCAATTTAATCAAAAATCTCGAAATTCGACCAAATCCGAGCCCCGGGCCCACATATCAGAATTCAATAATTATTACATCATTAGAAACCTCGTCCTCCCATGATTCTACACATACCAAGAACACTAAAATCGGACAAAAATCGCTATTCCAAAACCTCAAAAGAAAACCCAATTCCTTCCTCTCATTTTTCCAACTTTTTCCTACCCAAATCCTTAAATTTTCAAGCTTAATATTAACAAAATAGCATAGGAACGGGATTAACAACCAAAGAACTTACCTTTGCTGAAGAACCTTGAAATTTTCTCTCAAAACCACCTTCAATGGACTCCTCCCGCATGCAAATTGACGAAAATTAATAAATTTCACGGAGGGGTCGTTTTTATACTGTTCTGCATAGTCATTTCCGCACTTGTGGACAATTGGCCGCACCTGCGGTCCCAAGGTGTGCACCTGCGAAATTCACTTAACTGGCCGATTCTCGCATCTGCGACTATATTTCCAAACTTGCGGCTTCGCAGGTTCGATGCACCTTCCGCACCAGCGACATCGCAGGTCCGACAAACTCCACGCACCTGCGGACCATTCCCTGCATAGTCAAAACTAGAACCAGCGACCTTTTTCTCCGCTCCTGCATAACCGCACTTGCGACTCCCCTTCCGCAGGGTCTCCTTCAGCCGAAGCGCTAATATCACTAAGCACCTCACCATTACTCTTGGCCATCGGCCGCACTCAGTGGAACCACTCGAAAAGCCCCTCGGGCGAAGTAATAGAACGGGGTACTCGGCCCGAAAATATCATTTTAATGCTCATGTAGTGTAAATCAGGCTGAGTTTCAATGATGCTGAGTAAAATCATCAACAGGTAGTGAGGAAAACAACTGTAAAACGCCCTCAAAGGGGTCTAAACAGATCGGCACGAGGCCCCAAACACGGCTTACAACCCAAATATTTCACAAATATTCAGAACCTAATTTAACATAAGGTTTTGAGTTTTGCCGCGGAGAGGACCTAGTCCAATTCAAAAATCAGTACGTGCCACATATTCGTCATCCGAAATGTGCGTCATTCCAAATTTAGTGAGAAAATAATGCAGTCCGGGGTTCCATATAATCAGGACAAAATTTAAGACCATTACTTACCTCTACCGGGCCGCGACACTAGTCCGCTATGCCTTTGCCCCTCAAATTTGCTCCCGATTTCTCCGAATCTAGCCAAAACCAGTTCAACATCATTATAACATACTCAAGGAACACAACCCAATCGAAAATTATCAATTTAATCAAAAATCTCGAAATTCGGCCAAACTCGAGCCCCAAGCCCACATATCAGAATTCAATAATTATTACATCATTAGAAACCTCGTCATCCCACGATTCTATACATACCAGGAACACTAACATCGGACCACAATTTCCATTCCAAAACCTCAAAAGAAATCCCAATTCCTTCCTCCCATTTTTCCAACTTTTTCCTACCCAAATCCTTAAATTTTCAACCCTAATCTTAACAAAATAGCATAGGAACGGGATTAACAACAAAGAACTTACCTTTGTTGAAGAACCTTGAAATTCTCTATCAAAAACACCTTCAATGGACTCCTCCCGCATGAAAATTGATGAAAACTAAAAAATTTCACGGAGGGATCTTTTTTATACTGTTCTGCACAGTCATTTCCGCACTTGTGGACCATTGGCCGCACCTGTGGACCCGCACCTATGATCCCAGGGTGCGCACCTGCGAAACTCACTTAACTGGCAAATTATCGCGCCTGCGACCATTTTTCCGCACCTGCATCACAGGTGCGATGCACCTTCCGCACCAGCGACGTAGCAGGTGCGACAAACCCCTCGCACCTGCGGACCATTCCTTACACAGTCAAAACTCGCACCTGCGACCTTTTTCTCCGCTCCTGTGTAACCTCTTCTGCCACTTCCCTTCTGCAGTTGTGAAAACACCAGCAAACGAACACAGCAGATTTCAAAAAATTACTCCAACTTCCCGTCAACCATCCGAATCAATCCTGAGCCCCTCGGGGCCCCAACCAAACATACCAACACACCCCATAGCATTATTCCAACTTAGTCGTGCCCTCGAAACACCAAAAACAACACGAAAACACCAAATTTTCATTAAATTCAAGCCTAAGAAGTTTCAAACTCCTAAAATTCGCCAACTACGCCGAAACCAACCAAAATACCTCCAATTAACCTGAAATTTTGCAGACATATCCAAAATGACATTATGAACCTGTTCCAAATTCCGAAAATCCATTCCGACATCGATATCCTATTTTCCACTGCCGACCGGAGATCGCCAAACACTAACTTTCGCCAATTCAAGCCTAAATCTACTCCGGACATCACAAAAATATTCCGAACACACTCCCAAATCCCAACTCACCTAATGAAACTATTCGAGCCATACAATCCGCATCCCGAGATATTTTACTAATAAGTCAACTCTTAGTTGACTTCCTCAACTATTAGGCTACTTTAAAAGCTAAATGCCTAACTCTCACCATAACCACTCCGGACCCAAACCAACTGATCCAACACATCAAAAACAAGATAGCTACGTATAACAAATGCAGAAATAGGGAAAACGGGGTAACTCTCACGGAACAACCGGTCGGGTCGTTACATCCTCCCCCACTTAAACAAACGTTCGTCCTCGAACGGGTCTAGAAACATACCTGGAGTCTCAAATAAGTGAGGATATATGTCCCGCATCTCCCGATCGATCTCCCAGGTAGCATCCTCCACCAGCTGCCCTCTCCACTGAACCTTCACTGAAACTATGTCCTTAGACTTGAGCTTTCTGACCTGTCGACCCAAAATAGCCACTGGCTCTACCTCATATGACATATCACCCTCGAATTGAACCGTGCTAAATTCCAAAACATGGGAAGGGTCGCCAACATACTTGCGGAGCATTAAAACATGGAATACTGGATGAATACTCGATAAACTAGGAGGCATACAAAGCCTATAGGCCACCTCCCCAACCTCTGAAGTACCTCAAATGGCCCAATGAACCTGGGACTCTACTTTCCTCTCTTCCCGAATCTCATAGCACCCTTCATGGGTGACACCTTTAGCAACACCTTATCCCCAACCATGAAAGACACATCTCGGAGCTTCCGGTCCGCATAACTCTTCTCCCTAGACTGCGTCGTGCGCAGCCGCTCCAGAATCAACTTTGCCTTACTCAAAGCATCCTAAACCAAGACTGTGCCCAATAGCCTAGCCTCGCCCAGCTCAAACCAACCAACCAGAGATCTACACCTCCTACCATACAAGGCCTCATATAGAGACATATGAACACTCGACTGATAGTTTTTATTATATGCAAACTCCGTTAGTGGTAAAAAATGATCCCATGAACCACCAAAGTCAATCACACAAGCACGCAACATGTCCTCCAAAATCTGAATGGTACGCTCCGACTGCCCGTCGGTCTGAGGATGAAACGCTGTGCTCAACTCAATCTGAGTACCCAACTCTCTCTGCACGGCTCTCCAAAACTTAGATATGAAATGAGTGCCCCTGTCGGAAATTATAGAAACTGGAACCCCATGCAAACGGACAATCTCCCTGATATAAATCTTAGCTAACCTCTCGGATGAATACGCAGTACCAACAGGAATGAAGTGCACGGACTTGGTTAGCCGATCCACAATAACCCATATAACATCAAACCTCCTCGAAGTCCGTGGGAGTCCAACTACGAAGTCCATAGTGATCCGCTCCCACTTCCTCTCCGAAATATCAAACCTCTTAAGCAATCAACTAGGTCTCTATTGCTCATACTTGACTTGCTGACAGTTGAGACATCGAGCCACAAACTCCACGACATCCTTCTTCATTCTCCTCCACCAATAATGCTGCCTAATATCCTGATACATCTTCGCGGCACCCGGATGGATGGAATACCGCGAACTATGAGCCTCTGCTAGAATCAAATCTCGAAGCCCATCTATGTTGGGCACGCAAATCCGGCCTTGCATCCTCATGACCCCATCATCACTAATAACCACATCTATGGCATCACCGCGACGTACCCTGTCCTGAAGAACAAGAAAATGTGGATCATCATACCGGTGTGCTCTAATCTGATCGTAAAGAGAAGACCTGGAGGCTACACAAGACAACAGCCGCAGGGGCTCTGATAAATCTAATCTCACCAAATGGCCTGCTAAGGCCTGAACATCAAGAGCTAATGGCCGCTCTGCTACTGGAAGGTAAGCTAAACTCCCCAAACACTCTGCTCTGCGACTCAAGGCATCGGCCACTACACTGGCCTTCCCCGGATGATATAAGATAGTGAGGTCATATTCTTTGAGGAGCTCTAACCATTTCCTCTGACGCAAATTCAAGTCCTTCAGCCTCAGCAGATACTGCAAACTGCGATGATCAGTGAAAATCTCACACTTCACTCCATACAAATAGTGCCGCCAAATTTTCAAGGCATGGATAATGGCAGCTAACTCAAGATCGTGCACTGGGTAATTCTTCTCGTGCACCTTCAAATGTCTGGACGCGTAGGAAATCACCCTACCATCGTGCATCAATACTGCTCCCAAGACAACTCTAGAAGCATCACAATAAACTGTGTAAGAACACGAACCAGCAGGAAAAACTAGTACATGAGCTGTAGTCAATGCTGACTAGAGCTTCTGAAAGCTCTTCT
Source organism: Nicotiana knightiana (assembly GCA_005239525.1). NCBI lineage: Eukaryota > Viridiplantae > Streptophyta > Magnoliopsida > Solanales > Solanaceae > Nicotiana > Nicotiana knightiana. Next base: position 53,790 of record ML411653.1, on the reverse strand, counting down.
CACACTCATCAGACCATCTGAATAGTGCACCCTTCTGGGTCAATCTGGTCAAAGGAGAAGCAATCGAAGAGAATCCCTCCACAAAGCGACGGTAATATCCGGCCAAACCAAGGAAACTCCGAATCTCTGTTGCTGAGGACGGTCTGGGCCAACTCTACACCGCCTCTATCTTCTTTGGATCAACCTGAATCCCCTCACGAGACACCACGTGCCCCAAGAAAGCTACTGATCCCAGCCAAAACTCACACTTGGAGAATTTTGCATAAAGATTCTCTTCCCTCAATCTCTGTAACACAACTCTCAAATGCTGAGCATGCTCTTCCTGGCTATTAGAATTAACCAGGATGTCATCAATGAACACAATGACGAAGAAATCAAGATAAGGCTGAAACACATTATTCATCAACTGTGTGAACGTAGATGTGGCATTGGTCAGCCCAAATGACATAACCATGAACTCATAATGATCATACGTGGTCCTGAAAGCAGTCTTCGGAATATTAGAATCCCGAATCCTGAACTGATGGTACCCAGATCTCAAATCAATCTTGGAAAATACTCTGGCTCCCCGAAGCTGGTCAAACAAATCATCAATACGGGGCAAGGGATAGCGATTCTTCACCGTAACCCTATTCAACTGCCGATAGTCAATACACATACGCATGGACCCGTCTTTATTCTTAACAAACAACATCGGTGCACCCCAAGGTGACACACTAGGCCGAATGAACCCCTTATCCATGAGCTCCTGAAGCGTCTCCTTCAATTCCTTTAGCTCCGCTGGCGCCATACGATATGGTGGAATACAAATAGGCTGAGTGCCTGGCACCAACTTTATACATAAATCAATATCCCTGTCAGGTGGCATGCCTGGCAGGATTGCAGGAAACACATCCGGAAAATCACAGACCACAGGAACCGAATCAATAGCGGGGGTCTCACCACGGACATCCCTCACAAAGGCCAAATAAGATAAGCACCCCTTTTCAACCATGCGCCGAGGCTTCAGGTAAGAAATCACCCTGCTAGGCATGTACTCGGAAGAACCTCTCCACTCAACCCTCGGACACCCTGGCATAGCAAAGGTCACGGTCTTAGCGTGACAATCAAGAATAGCATGGCACGGAGACAACCAATCCATACCCAAAATCACGTCAAAATCGACCATGCTGAGTAACAGTAGGTCCACTCGCGTCTCCAATCCCCCAATAGATATCATGCATGACCGATACATGCGGTCCACAACAACAGTATCGCCCACCGGAGTCGACACATGGATAGAGGTGCCTAGAGACTCACAGCGCACATCCAGAAAACCGGCAAAATATGAATAAACATAGGAATATGTGGAACCAGGGTCAAATAAAGCCAAGTCATCACAGCAACATACTGAAACAATACCTACAATCACGACATCTGAGGCCATAGCATCAGGTCTGGCTGGAATGCATACATACGAGCCTGACCTCCCCCTCTAGGGTGGCCTCTGGATAACTGACGACCACCCTTGGCTACCTAGGTGGGCGGTGAAGTGACTGGAGCTGAAGTCGAGGGCTAGCTCCTCTGCTGAGAAAATCCACTGGAACAACGGAGACACTACCTCCACCAGTGCCCGAACTCTCCACACTCATAACAACTACCTGGAGCTGGAGGCGAGGACTGATAGAAACCCCTAGCACCTGTACGACCACTAGAAGACTCTTGTATAGATGATACCTGAACTGGAGGTGCTCGAGATGCACTGAAAACCACGGGGACCCTGCCCCGAAGATGCACCACTATAAGCTGGGCGGCCTGACTGAGGAGGCCTGAATGAACGGCCCTTACCCTTCTAAAACTTTCCCCTGAACTGAGGAGGCTAGAATGAATGGCCCCTAAACTGGAACTTCCCGAAGCACGAGGCCTCTTGGCCTCCCTCTCCTCCCGCTCCTGCCGGAGAACAGACTCAATATCTCGAGCTATGTCAACAACCTGCTCGAATGAAGCACCCGATACTCTCTCTCGAGTCTTAAACAACCAAAGCTGATAAGAAAGACCATCTACGAACCTCCTCACCCTCTCCCTATCAGTAGGGATAATCTCTGAAGCATGCCTAGCCATCTCAGAATATCTCATCTCGTACTGAGTGACTGATAACTCTCCCTGGCGCAGCTGCTCAAACTGCCTACGCTGCTCCTCTCTGTGGGACTGAGGAACATACTTCTCCCAAAAGATCGTGGAGAACCGCTGCCAGGTAAGATGTGCTGAATCAACCGGTCTACGCCTGTCGAAAGACTCCCATCAGGTAAAGGCAGCACCCGCAAGCTGAAACGTCACAAACGAGACCCCATTGGTCTCCAGAATACCCACTGTGTGCAGTATCCGCTGGTACCTATCTAGAAATACCTGGGCATCCTCGCCCTCTATACCACTAAGGGACCACATAATCCTCAACTGGAGCAGCTGGCTGAGCTAGGGCTGCTGCCGGTGCCTGAATACCCTGTGCAACCTGCTCAGGTGCTCGGGCAGCTGGAATCTGGTTGCCTCCCCTGGCCTGAGATGTGGTGGCAGAAGAAGACATGGCAATGGCCTGAGCCAAACCGGTGCATACTGCAATATCTGAGTCAGGGCCTCCTGAAGACCCGGAATAACCATAGGCACTACCGCTGCCTGAACATATCACCCCCAATATCACTTAGCACCTCACCATCACTCTTGGACCTCGGCCACACTGGGTGGAACCACTCGAAAAGCCCCTGGGGCGAACTAATAGAACGGGGTATTCGGCCCGAAAAAATCATTTTAATGCTCATGTAGTGTAAATCATGCTGAGTTTCAATTAAAACAGTATGCACAATGATGCTGAGTAAAATCATCAACAGGTAGTGGGGAAAAAACAGTAAAACACCCTCAAATGGGTCTAAACAGATCGGCATGAGGCCCTAAACACGGCTTACAGCCCAAACATTTCACAAATCTTTAAAACATAGGTTTTTAGTAAATAGGTAGCAATGTGTGTCAATTGTCATAAACTCGCCAAGGTGAAGTCTGAGTAATCTTCGCAAAGTGCGAAAACGGATAGTATATACTTTGTGACACCCATTCATTACTGATAAATTGTGCAGGTCAAACAATGCTACCCAAAAGAGCCACCCGCAAGGGAAAGGCCACATCTTCGGCCCCATCGAAAACCTAATCAAAACCCCCACCACCTCAAAAGAAAAGAAAAGGAGGAGATGATACTTCTAGCATGAGTGGTGAAGAAGCAGTAGCTGTTATGGATGCTATGAGGCAGCGACCCGTTGGTCAAAGGGAATATGGTGTCAACAGCATACCATCACACTCCAGGAAATGGTATGCACAGTGCAAGCCCAAGCATGTCCACCCGAAAGGAGCCATCAATGATGGGTGTCTTAGAACTAAATTCCCAGCAATTTGGAGGAGCATCCATGAATTGTGTCTGGGATATGTGTTCAAACACCATGGAAACATCAACCTCAATTTAGTCCGGGAATTCTATGCAGGGTTTGACCCTAAGGACAAGGAAGAATTGGTGCCAATTCGTGGGCGCTTAGTGGATTTTTCAGCCAAGGCCATATGTGATTTCCTAGGTGCACCAAATGTTCCGGTGGAGCCTCTAGAGCAATTTATCCGCCATCATAACTGTAGAGAGGTGAGGCACACACTTTGTGGGGTTGATTCCAGGGCTGCTTGAATTCGGTATAGAACCACTAATCGCCATAAAAGGTTTCCCAAGAAGAACATGAAGGCTGAAACACATGTATGGCTAAAACTGATTAATGCACGGATACTACCGTGCACCCATGACACCTTAATCACCCGAGAGAGGATTTGTGTGCTCTACTTCATCATGACATGGCAGCAAGTGAATGTGAGCCACCTGATTCGCCATAAAATAGGGTTGGTGCATTACAACAATAGAATTGATCGAATCCCTTTCCCAAATTTCCTGACTCAGTTCCTGCTAAATAAAAAGGTAGTGGTTGAGCCCGACATTGACCACATTATTGATCAACAACTCACCCGGGAAACTGACATCCCTGGCTTAAGAATGAAAGTAGAGTCTTCACTGACCAATGCCGAGCGCATTGCCAGGGATGATAGCTTTATGGCCCATCTCTATGGGATGATTGATTTGCAGTTGCGCATAAGAGGTCGTCCGTCGTCAGTTGATGGAAGGGATGAGTTGGATCAGAGATACCTGCAAAATTCTCATGCTCAGCAGATGATAGGAGCAGGTGAGGGATACAGGCTCCAAGATGATGAAGATATAAACACACTTGAAGATTCTGATTCAGAGCCAATGCGCTCGGATGAGGAAGATAATAGAGAAGATGAGTTTGAAGAGGAATTGAGAGTGTCCGATGATGAAGACTCTTATTGACCAGGAAGTATCTCTCACCTTGTTTTATTTCTTGCTTTTTCTATACATGATACACTGAGGACATTGCATGAACTAGGTGTGGGGTGTTATATATATATGTTTTGTTGTGAATTGTTTTGCTTGTTGAAATTGTGAAATTTGGTACTGAATGTTTTTATTTTGTTTGTTTTTAGCTTTTATGTTTAGTGAATGTTTTTAGTTTTTTTGTTTTTAGCTTTTATGTTTTTATTTTGTTAAAAACAAATATTTAGAAATATGTGGACTCTTCCCGACGATGGATCTCCTAGACAGTCTCTTGAGGGAAGTAAGTCTAAAGAAAATACCAAAAAGATTTTTGTTTTAGGTAGTGTAGTAAGTCCTCCTTAATTTTTCTTTGGACCACGGTTCTTTCCAAGGGTTTTTAATTGAACCGGGTGTAGGTAGTTTGTAATTTTTAGGGGTAGTAACCACATGGTTGAGGGATTAAGCTTAGAAATATCTCGGAACGTCATGATGCCTTGAGAATAGTCAGTACTTTTGTTGTGACGCTTAGGCTCATAATTTTGACTCCAGGATAAACACCTTAAATCGTGGATTCTTAAATTTGCTTAACTGCTTTGACTGGAGTGTCGTGATAGATCCAATCCTGAGTGACTTATGTGCCATGTGTGAGTGAGATTTGTATGTATTTTGTGCATTGCATTTGATGTCTAGAACTTTCCCCGTGTGTGTGCAAAGCGAAATAGTAGTTTTGTTCGGTCTTGGAAGTGATATGGGTATTTCTTTGTTGAGCCAGCTATGTATATTTTACCCACCTAATTGTTGTGTATCGTAGTTAACCCCGTTGAGACTATAATCCTGTTTCTTTGGCAACAACATTACAAGCCATACCCCTTTGTTTTAATCGATCATATATTTGAACCTTGTCACCTCTCGTAAGCACTGGAAATGTGATGAAATATGGAAAACTTAAAGTGTGGGGTGGTAGGTTTGTTTTTTAGGGGAATAGTTGAAATAAGGAGGAAGGTGCACTGTTTTGAAAAAGTAAGAGTCACTTGAGAAAAAAAAAGAGAAAAAGAAGAAACAAAAATAGAAAAATAAATAGATGTATTGTTGTGAAAGAAAAATATATATGTGGTGACTCTTAATATAATTGTTCTTAAAGAAGTATGGGGTAATAACATTGATGTAAAGGTGGAGTTTGCCTTAATATAAGTTTGAGGTTGAATGCGAAAGTATATGTATTAGTGTGCTTAGGGAGGTGTAGTCACTCTTATATCCAAATGTATCCTACCTATCCTGAAGCCTACATTACAACCGAATAAAGTCCTACTTGATCCTAGACTGAATGAACTCGATTAGTAGAGTAGTACACTACGGGCAAGCTTATGGTGCATCTTTTGTGGCATAGGAATATTGTTTCTAAGAGTGAGGAAATTCTTTCTATCTTGAGTTCCTAAGTATTCTTAAATTTTATTGTGTGTGGAACTAACTCTTTCATTTGATGAGGGCACATGATTCATGAAGGAAAGGTAATGTTGTTGACCTCTAAGTTAGAGTAGTGAGTGGATTGTGAATAAAGAATGGTATGTGTGAGTCGACTATTGAGGCGAGGATGTCACACCTTTGTGCTTGAACTGTTTTAAAATTTTTTGGTATAACGTGTTAAGGGATTTGCTTAATAAGTTGTCTTCAGGAGTGTAGTTTGATTGCTCGAGGACGAGCAAATATTTAACTGTGGGGTGTTGGTACGTGGCTAGAATTCATGGTTTAATACGTTATATGCCTTACATTTTATGTGCGTTAATGATAAAAATACACTTTGTATGTGCATAATGGAGTCTATTTCATGTGTAGGTGAATTGGAGATGGAAGTCGAGCTAAATGGATGCATAAACGTTGAAAATACGCTCAAGAGGTGAAGAGGAGTGCACCGGGCTATAGCCGGGCGTTTGGGCTATAAAGCCTGGTGAGGCCAGGCGTTATCAAGGAGCCAGAGCCCAAACGCAGGCTTGGCTAGGTGTTACCCAGGCGCCATAGCCCAAACGGTAGACCTGGCCAGGCGTTATCCAGGCGTTTGACCTATAACGCCTGGCCCCTGATCCGGTCAAATCCGAGTTTTGAAGAGTTTTAAGTGTTTCCTTGTTGGAATAGAAGTCGCCTTCACGTTTAGGGTGTATCCCAAACATATAAATAGACCCAAAAATACAACTTGAAGGATATATTCCATCAGAGTGAAGAAAATCCTATGGATTACTACTCAGCAAAGCAGAAACACTGATTTTTACCTCCTTATTTCATTACTCTGTAATTCAATTACGCAACTTATTTTAGAATTGATTCTTATGAATATTAGTAGCTAATTTTCTTAATCTAGGGTTTTGGTGGAACCCGTTGGGGGATAAACTTATGGTGATATTAATATAGTTTGGTTGATTGTTCATCTCTATTTGTTCAACTACGTTCTTGTTGTAGTTAATTGAATGGCCATCAATTAACTGTGCCTATTTAGTGTGTATCTACTTGAGAGAGAGTGCATATTTAGGTAATTGTTTGAACAACACCACTCCCAGAGTATAGACAAAAGTCATAACCGAGGGTTTAGAAGTTGGATTAGAAATAACGATACTTCGGGTGCAATCTAAGTGAACTGTAATGCAATCTAGCTAGCGTAACTTGAGAGAGTTCATCTAGTAATTATCATAATTACTTGAGAGAGATTTATGGTAGATAGAGTGTTCATAATTGATAGAGATAATTAATCAAGTTATATGAAATATCCGAGAAGTAAGTTCATGAAGGGGGAAACCATAGCCTTAGACCTTTATCATAATTGTTTATAACACATTGTTAGTAATCGTTAGTTATTGTTATTGTCAGTAGAACTAGTAAAACATCACCAATTTATATTCAAAAAGTCTTGAGAGAATTAATTGAGTAAAAATTGCGTATTCTAACTACTTGATTGATACGTTAATTCCCTGTGGGATCGACTCTGGGCATAATACCCCGGATTATATTTGCAATGCCCGTTTAGTCTTTTATTATACATAGTTGAGTGTGATCACTCACAAAGATCAGTGGATCGAATCCATGGGAGATGAGATGAAGTCACTCCATGAGAATGGAAATACGAGTTAGTGAAATTGCTGAAAGGTAAGAGAGCTTTATCTAACAAATGGATATTCTGAATAAAGCGAGATAACCATACCTCTGAATCTAGATACAAGGCGAGGTTAGTTGTTAAAGTCTTTGGCCAAAAGAAGGGAGTTGATTTTGATGAAATTGTCTCCCCTGCTGTGAAGATGTCTTCTATTCATGTAGTTCTAGGCTTAGCCGCAAGACTAGAGTTAGAGGTTGAGCAGATGGATGTCAAGACTACATTTCTTCATGGTGATTTGGACGATGAGATTTATATGGAGAAGCCTGAGGACTTCGTCGTTAAGCTTGCAGATAAGCATGCGTTTTGGAGAAAATTGGCAGGCATGAAGCCTCTTAATAGTTCTTCTACTTGAAGACATATTTGGCCCCTTGGCTGGAGGGGTAGTTTGTTTGGAACATGCCCATGTTGTCCAGCCAAAAGCCCATGACCTAATCCTATTCTCTTTTGATTTCCATTACTATTCGAAATTGGATTCGGTGTTTATTCCTATTTAGAGTTGGTTTTGGCTTTAAAAGAAAGCACCACTCATAATCTATAAATAGGACAACCTTGGAGAATTGTTGTAAGATCATTGATACAAGTCTTTGAAATAATTAAGCACATAAGAGTGGTTTTTGAGAGAGGTTTCATCAAGAGAGAAGATAGAAAAAAATTATTTGTTTTGCTGCAGATTTTTATTCCGACCAGCCAACTTCAAAAATCATATTTTCTGATTCTTTAGGATCGGGATGAAATTTTGACTGAGTATTTGTAACATCTTAGTATTTTATTTGAACGGTAAAGATCCGATTTGGAAGCCCATATAATCTTATTTCGAGCCTCGAGCAGCAGCCTATTTTTTGTGGATTCTCCTTTTTCTTCAATTGATTAGTTATGCTCTTGTTGCTATTGTCGCTCCGTGTTTGATATTTGTTGTGTAGACAATTTGCAGAACTTTTGTAACCCTCTTATTATGATAGTGGTGCCTTTTGAATGTTTGTGATTCCGGGGTTTTTACCTTCGATTTGAAGGGGTTTTCACGTTAAAAATTTGTGTTCTTTATCTTCTTTATTTTCGGGTCTGCCTCTTCCTCGACGCAACATACCCTAATCTGGTTTTTATTTTCATTATGCACTTTATGCATTTCATTTCGATTTTGCAACAAATACAACTAAAAGAAATGAAATTTGTCGACACAGAAAATGAAAAAATTTCCACAATGAAAGATTCGTGCCGTCATTACTTATTTTCACTACTATTATTTTGTTTTGGCATGATGATAATATGAGTAAGCTTAAAGAAAGACTGCAGGATACCCCTTAAGGTGCATCCCTTCCTTGGATCCTGCGTGAGTGCAGGATATAACTTTTGGTAATTCGTTCAACATTTATAGGTGCTCAGCATAACTTTTTAAAGAGTAAAATATAATGTTCTCTAACTTTGATGTTTGGTTTTCTGCTATTATTGTGTAATTTTTAGATATAAATTTACTTTTAAAAAAAAGGATCAATATTGGTTGTGAAGCTAAAATAAAACCTAAAAAGTGTTAAAAAACTTTTCATACCATATAATCAAACGCCGTGATTAATCTATTTATTTAATTAGAAGTAGGGAGGAAACAGGATTTAAAACAAAACCATACCCGTCAAATAAGTTATCACTAGCTAGTAGAACTTAAATAGTTATTAAGGGTGTGTTTGGTACATTCCGAAAAATATTTTTCAATTTTTTAATGTTTGATTGACTTAAATGTTTTGAAAAATATTTTTCTCGTGCACTCATTTTTCTTTAATTGGAGGAAAATATTTTCCCTATCAAGACAAGGGAAAATATTTTGCAAAACTCTTCAACTTTCCGCACCCTATTTCCCATCCCCACTAACCCCCTCCCCCCCCCCCCCCCCCCCCCCCC
>ML411653.1:21763-44016 GCA_005239525.1 Nicotiana knightiana | reverse complement strand
CCCCGCCCCCACTCCCACCCCCAGCCTAAATAGAAATATTATTATTAGTACTTTCTTTTCATGTTATAGATAGAGTACTTTTTTTCATTTCAACAAATGAGTATTTTCTTTTCAGGATATAGGTAAAATATGTTTTTTACTTAAAAAAAATATATTTTCTTTTATTTTAATAAAACAAGTACTTTCTTTTCATGGACGTAGGAAAAATAATTTCTTTCATTTTAATAAACCGAGCACTTTCTTTTCATAATGTAGAAAAATTATTTCTTTTTCACATGAGGGTTTGGGGACAAACACACCCTAAGTTGATTACAAAACAATTCCTCTTTTTATGAAAGTTAATATTAATCAAGAGTTTTTTTGCTTCTAACTGATCAGACGAGGACCCCTCTTATTTATTTTCTTTTTTCACATTAGAGTTTGAATATATAGAGGGAAATCTTGTTCACTCTTTATCTACTACAAAATGGAATGCATTTTAAGAATTCTGTTTGTACGTAAATTTCACTACTTATGATTGACATAAATCAATATCCATATCTTCGATAAAGTTAAACTCTCCTAATACTTATGAATATCTCTTCCTTTACAACCTATAAAACCCCCACTATAGGCTATAGCTACCTTCATAATTCATCTTAGAGTACAAACCCTAAATTTCTTAGTGATTAATCATGGCTAAGAAAAGTCTCACTTTTCTCATTTGCATTTTCTTAGTTCTCAACCTATGTTTTGCAACTGAAAACGTAGCTACTGCGCAAAATCTTGATTCATCCTCTCAGAATAAAGAGTTAGATTGGTTTCATCCGTGGTTCCATCCACATCCATGGTGGCTACATCCACATCCATGGCCATTCGTTCATCCTCCAATGCCTGCTGGCGGTTTTCATCATGCATGGCCATTCCCGCATCCACCCATGCCTGCTGGTGGTTTTAAATTTCCTCATCCATGGTTTCATCCTCATCCGTGGCCATTCATGCATCCACCAGTTCCATCTCCACCTAAAGGAGATAAAGGAGAAAAGAATTAATTAATATGTTGGATCAATATTTGATCACATATTTTTCTTTATTATCTTTAGGTTATTTGATAAAAATAAATAATTGTTCTAAGTAGCTGTCGTTGGTAGAATGTTATTTAATTTGATTCGGTTTATCATGAAATAAATTTCATTTTTATATGTATTATTGTTTTTTCTTGTATGATTTGTTGGAATTTTATGTTGATTGTTCTCCATTTCTATAGCAATAGGTTGAAGGTAGAGGGTAAGGACACTAAGAAAACAACATATCCTATAACTTGTTTCAAAAGTAAAGAATGAAAAAATAATGTTTAGTATTTCTTTGTGTAACTTTCTTTCATATAGTTCGATGTAAACACCAAGTAAAAGAGATTTTACTGCCATTTACTCAATACATGTGTAACGACCCGGTAGGTCATTTTGTGGGTTAACACCCCGTTCCCCTAATAATTGCTTTCATCATGTCTATTTCTGCTTTTGGAACTTGTTGGAACGTTGAGTGGTGAAATTCGGAGAGTTTTTAGACACATAGTTCTTATATGTGAGTTTAAGCTTTAGAAATCGGACCGTAGTTGGAACTGTGGGAAGACGGGTCCGGAATGGGATCCCATCGACTACGTTAGCTTTGTTGGTGATTTCAGATTTAGGAGCGTGCCCGGAATATGCTTTCGAGGTTTGTAGTAGATTTAGGCTTGAATTGGCGAAAGTTAGAATTTCGGCGATTTCGACCGATAGGTGGAATTTTGATATCGGGCTCCGAATGGATGTCCGAGAGTGGCTGTAGGTCCGTTTTATCATTTGTGATCTGTGTGTAAAATTTGAGGATATTCGGACTAGTTTTGAGGTGTTTCGACATCGGTTGTAGAGTTTGGAAACTTCATAAGTTCTTATGATTGAATCCATGTATAATTGGCGATTTTGGTGTTATGTGATGTGTTTTAGAGGCTCGGCTAGTTTGGGTAAGGTATTAGGACTGGTTGGTAAGTTTAGTTGAGGTCTCGCGGGCCTCGGGGATGTTTCAGATGCTCAACGGGTGATTTTTGGAACTTGGAGACAGCTGAACCATTTGCTGGTTCTGGTGTCTCGCACATGCGATGGACTTTCCGCAGGTGCGGACACGTAGGTGCAAAAGAAAGGCTCGCAGGTTCGGGCTTGGTCATGTCAACCAGCTCTCGCAGGTGCGGAGCCGCAGATTCGGCCGATTTTTACCGCAAGTGTGGCCCCAGGCCTTTTAGTGGGTTTTCACACATGCAATGGATTTTCCGCAGGTGTCCAAGGGGCGCAGGTGCGGAAATCGCTGGGCAATTTATATCAAATTCGAGGGCTTGAATTTCATATCTTCTAAGAATAATTTGGATCTAGGGTGTAAACGATTTGGAGTGAGTTTTGAGGAAAGGCTTCATAGGTAACGATTCCTAACCTTATTTCCTTTGTATATCATTAATCTATGGCAATTTCTTCCATGCAATCAAGGAATTTAGGTGAAAAATCATTCAAATGGGAAGATGTTTCCCCGATTAGAAATTCGAGAATTTAATACGATTTTGACGATTTTCGATGATTCTTGTATGAGTGAGTTCGTGAGTGAATGAGTGTTCTAAATTTGTAACTTTCCCTCGATTCCGAGACGTGGGCCCGACGAACTTTTTGGGCGATTTTCCTAATTTCGCGTATTAGCCTCGAAATTATTAGCTACTCCTTAAAGTGATATTTAGATAATGCAATCGAATTGAGTAGATTTGGGTCATTTAGAGTCGGATAATCATGGCAAGACCGTGATTTTTAGTTGAGTAGCGCAGTCGAGGTAAGTGGCTTGGCTAACTCCTTGTTCGAGACTTCCCCTAGGCTATATTAATATCGTTTGATGTTGTTCAGGCGCCATGTGCGTGAGGTGACGAGTACGTATGTGACGACCCAAAGGGTCATCACCCATGTTATTACCCATCCCGTACTTCCGAAGCCTTGAAAACCTCATTTGTATTTTCCTCGATTTACGTGCACAGACGGGGCGCGTAGCCGGACATCTTAAATACGAATTTTTGTGAAAATGCTAAGATTTGGCATTAAATGAAATAAATTTTACTTCGGTCAACATTTTGGGTAAACGCACCCGGACCCATGATTTGACGGTCCTGAAGGGTCCGTAGGAAGATATGGGACTTGGGCGTATGCCCGGAATCGAATTCCGAGGTCCGAAGCCCGAGAAATGAATTTTTGAGTAAAATTGTTTTCTGAAAATATTTAAGGGAATTGAAAATGAAATCTGAATAGGAAGTGATAGTATCGGGCCCGTATTTTGGTTCCGGCGCCCGGTACAGATCTTATATATGGTTTAAGCACTTTCTGTAAAGTTTGGTTGAAAACGGATTTCGTTTGACATGTTTCGGTCTTAAAATGGAAAATTTGATGTTTTATGAAATTTGATAGAATTCATCGATTTTGAGGCTTAATTCGATGTACATGATGTTATTTTGGAAATTTTATCGCACGGATAACTTCATATGATGTTTTTGAGGTAGTGCGTATATTTGGTTTGGAGCCCCGAGGGCTCGGGTGAGTCTTGGATAGGCCACGGATTTAATTTTTCTGAACTTAGACCTGCTGGTGTGGCTGATCTGCAGGCTTCGCATTTGCAAAGCCAGCATCGTAAATGCGAAGGTGCACTAGCTGGCAAGGGATCGCAAATGCGAGCCATTCATCGCAAATGCGAAGTCCCTCCTCCTGCACAGTGATCGCAAATGGGAACAATGCTTCGCAATTCCCATGTCAGGGGTGTTCGCAATTGCGAACCCCTGTTCGAATTTTCTATGCCAACCAGTAGCCTGTTCATATTTCATATTTGCTCAAACTCAAACACTCTTAGGCAATTTTTCCAAGAACACGACTTTTCCAAATCAGTTGTAAGTTGGTTTTTACTCATTTCTTTCAATCATTACCATCATTTAACATGTTTTAACTTAAAAATCACGGATTTCCATGGGTGAAATTGGGTGTTTGGGGTATAACTTCGGTTTAATTGGGATTTGAGTGGGTGATTGACCTCCGATTTGAGAGACTTTTATATGGCTCGACTCGTGAGAGTACGAGGATTCTGAAAATGTAAAATTTACCCGACACCGAGATGCTGGCATGAGGGCGTTTTGGTCATTTCACCTAATTTTGCATCGTAAACTTGAATTGAATAGTAGAATCAGTTGCATGAGATGTTATTTACGGTATGAAATTTATTTGAATAGATTTGGGCCATTTGGAGTCGGATACTTGTGGCAAACGTGTGGTTTCGGGTTGATTGCTATACTTCGGACCCGAGGTAAGTGTTTGGTCTAACCTTAGCTTGAGGGAATAGGAGTTGAGTATAAATTGCTACTTGCTAATTGTCAAATACGATGTCTAGTATGACCGTGAGTCCTTATATTGTTAATATTCTGATTTTGTGGTAATTTCCATGCTTAATTGACAATTCCTATATATTGTAAAGAAATATGAGATATTAAATCTTTGGAGCATTGGCTCAAATTGTGAAACGAATAGTGAAGAAATATGAGATATTACATCTTTGGGGCATTGGCTCAAATTGTGAAACGAATAATGAAGAAATATGAGATATTACATTCTTTGGGGCATTGGCTCAAGTTATAGAATAAATCATGGAAATGAAAGTGAAAGAAAGTGAAAGAAAGAGAAAGAGTTATTGAAATATACCCTTGCCGGGAGTTAATTGTGTAATTGATGTTCCCTTGCCGGGATTTAATTGTGTAATTGATGTTCCCTTACCGGGATTTAATTGTGTAGTTGATGTTCCCTTGCCGGGATTTAATTGTGTAATCGATGCTTACCCTTGCCGGGATTTAATTGTTTAATTATTGTTCCCTTGCCGGGATTCCTATACCTATTCTGTTTACTTTCTTGCCTTGTTTGTGATTGTTGTTTGGGTGAGGAAGAGTGTTAAAGCACGAAGGGTGATGTCGTGCACTTTTCTTGGTGAGAATGAGAGTACGAGTGAGTTCGTGAGTGAATGGGAGTTCTAAATTTATAACTTTCACTCGATTCCGACACGTGGGCCCGACAGACATTTTGGGCAATTTTCTTAATTTCGCGTATTAGCCTCGACCTTATTACCTATTTTGACTCCTTAAGTGATATTTACATTATGAAATCGAATTGATTAGATTTGGTCCATTCGGAGTCCGATAGTCGTGGCAAGAGCGTGGTTTTGAGTTGAGTAGCGCAGTCTGGGTAAGTGGCTTGCCTAACTCTGTGTTCGGGACTTCCCCTAGGCTATTTTAATACTGTTTGATGTTGTTTGGGCTCCATGTGTGTGAGGTGACGAGTACGTACACGAGCCATTGTTGCTAAAACACCATCTTTTTCCCTCCATGACCTAAATCATTTCACTCCTATTTCACTGGTTCAGGTATCGACTATGTAGTTTAGATTAGGACATAACATGCCTACCTGTTTTACTTGAATTTTCCCTAGTTATTACTATTTGTACCATGTATAGGTAGTCTTATCCATATTTTTGCCTGTGATTTTTCCTGAACTGTTTTAAATAAAAATTATATTCGGTATTTGTACTACATTGCTTATGTAAATTGGGACTACAGACGAGATTCCGGGACTTTTCCCCCCTGTACTGTATTTCATATTTAAATTGGGACTACGGATGAGGTTCCAGGAGCTTTCCCCATGTATTGCATAGCATATTTAAATAGGGACTACGTATGAGATTCGCGGAGCTTTCCCCTGTACTGCATTGCATATTTAAATTAAGACTACATCCGAGATTCGGGGAGCATACTTGTTACTGTGATATATGTTATGCTGAGCCGAGGGCTCCCTGTTATTATTTTCTTTTAGATCATTGTTCCTACTAATTTGCCTTAGCTTATTATATCTCTCTGTTTACATTTTATATAGTTTTACTATAAAAATCCAGTAGAGGCTTAACCTGACCTCCTCACTACTCGACTGGTTTAGGCTTGGCACTTACTGGGTACCAATTTGTGGTGTACTCATGCCCTTTCCTACACATATTTTTCGTGTGCTGATCCAGGTACTAGCGCTCAATTTTGTGGCTAGGGGTCCGAGCAGCAGCTTCTAGGAGACCGAAAGGTAATTCTGCCGCATCCGCAGAGTCCTTCGAGTCACCTTCCACTCCAGACTTAGATAGATTTTTCATGTAAATTCCCTTATATTGTATAGAGCTACTTTGAGACAAATCTTGTGACTAATGTGATATTCTGGGTTTTGGGAATGTTGTATTTTTGTATGCGCAAATTGGCGATGTTTCATTGCAGACTCACTTATCTCGTCTTTATTTTATTGCTTCTATTTAATATCTGTTTTCCCAATTAGGCTTACCCAATCATTGAGACTAGGTGCTGTCACGATGTCTTCAGATGGGAAATCGGGTCGTGACAACAGGCCGAGGCTAAAGCCTCAAGACATGGGGTGTAAGCCCAGAATATCTTTAGTTTTTGAAAATTTTGATTTAATAATATAGTATTATAACCATCAAAACTAAAAAGAACTAAAGAAACTCATATAAAATAAAATATCTAGCCTATTTTACAAGTATAAATAATGCAATAGTGTTAAAGTTACTATGAATATAAATTAACTGCATCGTCTTAACTTTCAACCAATTACAAATCATAATTTTTAAAAAAATATTATTAAATTGCATATTTTACCTCCTTAAAAGTAAATTGCAATAAATTTTATCAACATTATAATTTAAAAATATTACTCCTTCATGAGTAAATATAAAATTATTTTTAAATAGTAATATAGTAAATGTATGATAATTTTGAGGGGCATATTAAGACATAAAAATCTATCAAGTAAAGATATAAATTTTAATTATCTATTTTTCGAAAAAATATTCAAATGAGCATAAGCCTGACAGAACTAAACTTCACACATGAGCCTCAAAGGCGTTTTAATTGTGCCCTGCCCCGAGACGAATCCTCAAAAATCCTTTTAAAATATTGTTTACTGCAAGATAGTATGAATAAAATTGTAAAGTAAGTTGTCAACTATAGCAATGTTGGAATAGCTCTTGAAAGTAGCTTTAACATTGGCGGGCAATGCAAAAAATCTCTACTTCAATGTCTTATCATCTAAGGTCTTCGTAATGGCTTTTCTTATGTAATTCTTCTATGGATCAATTGATTCTTCAAATCCTCTCTTCAACTTCTCCCAAATCATAGTGAACATACGGATGTAAGAATTGTAGAGCTCCGCAAAAAAGTATTTTTTTTTTCAAGTGAAAATGGTATATGAGAATTAGAGTTGTATTTGGACATGATTATAATTATGGGTTATTTTTGAATTTTTGTGAGTGATCTAAAGTAAAAAGTTTGAAAAATAGTATTGTTGGCCTAAGTGAAGTTAGTTTTGATGATTGACAAAAAAACTCAACCATTAACCAGGTGTATACACTAAATACGCAGACACGGGAAGATTCGAGCACAAGGCATGCACGTGAAGGAGATAAGCTTTAGCGGTTATAAATGATATCTCCTTAACGTAAAGGTTGAACATAACTAGAACTCTTCCACTAAGGAAGAGTATAACATTAAAACTCTATTTATTTCCTATTCTACTAACTCTATATATTTCAGGGTGTTCTCATTTTATAGATACACAAAAATGCTGAAGTTAAACGTGAGTTGAGAGAAAAATAGCAAGGCATTTTGCAAGCAATTCCCATGTGATTCAAGTGTGTGAACCTGAAGCTACATGAACCTGATAGAAGAATCAATTCTAAGTATCTGTCTTTTATTATAGTCTCATTGTAGTAGGGCTTTTGAGTTGTACCTTTCAGCTTTATCTAGAAGCTTTCTTTTCGACTCATGTTTTATTCTAGCAGAGGCATATTCTTTATTCTAACACTAGGCCACACCTAATAGGCGTATCGACTCTTGTTTTATTCTAGCAGATGCACTTTCTTTATTCTAACTCTAGGTCACACCTAATATGCGTAGCTTGTCAATGAAGTGGGTGAGAACCATGAGGTCTCAGGTTCAAATCCTAGCAGAGACAAAAACACTAGGGTGATTTTTGAAGGGGAGCCTTGGCGTGACTGGTAAAGTTGCTGCCAGACATGGAGGTCATGGGTTCAAGCTGTGGAAACAGCCCCTTGTACAAATACAAGGTAAGGCTGCGTACAATATACCCTTGTGGTCCGGCCCTTCCCCGGACCTCGCGCATAGCGGGAGGTTAGTGCACCGGGAAACCCTTCTTGTTTTATTCTCTTTTTGAATTTTTCTATTGTTACGCTATCTTTCGTCGAAACATAAGTTGGAAGAACAGGTACCGAAAAACCTCATGTGACAAAAAGTGCTACTGTTCATTGGTCACGACACGCTTTTCCATTTGTTCCACCACCACCTAAATGTAATAGTGGTGGCAATATTTTTCCTCCAATTCCAGATAGTGATGTGCCAAAATTTCCCTGTCCACCAGTTCCACCAATTCCTCTAATTGCTTTTCCACCACTGCCTGGTTTTAAATTTCCTGCAATATTTCCTCCATTTCCTGGAATTCCTCCTAATGATGGTGTCAAATGTGATAATGATAATGCAGAGAATTGATGATGAAAGAAGAGTTTTGAGTTCTATTAGAATTTGGTTGTAATTATTGAGATTAATAATAAGGAATTTTAATGTTGATTTTGTCTTTTTGTGTGCGTTTAGTTCTTCAAATATTAAGACTTTTAATTGTATACCCTGTTTTTCTGCAAATTTTTATTCTGACCAGCCAACTTTAAATCACATTTTTTGATTCCTTAACCATTGGATTAGGCTGAGACGTTGATTGAGCATTCATAACATCTTAGTATTTAATTTGAATGGTGGAGATTGGATATGGAGGCCCGTAGCATCTGATTTCGAGCCTCGAACAATAGCCTCGTTTTTGTGGATTCTCCTCTTTCTTCAGTTGATTAGTTATTACTCTTGTTGCTATTGTTGCCCCGTGTTTGGCACTTGCTGTGTAGCCAATTTGGAGAACTTTCTTAACTCTCTTATTATTATAGTGGAGAGTTTTGGGTCTTTGTGATCCCGTGATTTTTACCTTCGATTTGAAGGGTTTTCCATGTTAAATTTGGTGTTCTTTATCTTCTTTATTTTTGGGTTTGCCTCTTCCACAACACAACAGTGGTATTAGAGCCTTGGTTATAGCTGGGTTATTACAAAATGGAGGCAAATATGAGAAAGATGGTATGTTTAAATGGGAGAAATTATAATGTTTGGAGAAGCAAGATGGACGACTTGTTGTTTATGAAGAAGATGCATCTACCCATTTTTGCAGCTCATAAACCCGAGACTATATCTTATGGGGATTGGGATTTCGAGCACCAACAAGTGTGTGGATATATACGATAATGGGTTGAAGATAATGTTCACAACCTTATTGTGAATGAGACACCTGCGAGATCATTGTGGAAAAAGCTAGAGACTCTTTATGCTTCAAAAACTGGAAACAACAAGTTGTTCCAGCTAAAGCAATTGATGACCTTTAAATACAAGGAAGGCAACCTTATCCTTGATAACATAAATTATTTTCAGGGCGTCCTTGATCAGCTGTCTGGAATAGGAGTTAATGTTGATGATGAGATTCAAGGACTTTGGCTTCTTTATACTCTGTTAGACTCTTGGGAAACTCTTCGTGTTTCTTTGACAAATTCAGCTCTTGGAGGTAAGGTGACCATGGAATATTCCAAAAGTGGTGTGTTGAACGAGTAAGTAAGAAGAAAATCTCAGGGTTCGTCCTCACAAGCAGATATCTTGGTTATAGAAGACCGGGTGAGAGATAGAACAAGAGGCTCGAGGAATATAGGTAAAAGTAGAAGTAAGTCAAGGTTCAAATGCCAAAATACTACATGCAACCATTGTGGCAAGAAAGGACACATCAAAAGGTTTTGCCACCAGTGGTAGCAAGACATTAGAGAAGGAAAGAAAGTTGAAAATAATGAGAACAATGTTGTTGCTATTGTCCGAGATGGATAGTAGATTCTAGAGCTACCTCACATGTCACACCAAGAAAAGATTTTTTCTCATCTTATACTCCTATTTATTATGGAGTGTTAAAGATGGGAAATTCTAGTGAAGTTAAGGTGTTTGGTGTTGGTATAGTTTGTTTGAAAACTAATAGTAATTCAACGTTAGTTCTAAATGTCAATCATGCTCCAAACTTTCCTTTCAATTTGATCTTCATAGGAAGATTGGACGATGAAGGTTACCCTACTTCCCTCTTTAATAGCCAATGGAAGCTCACCAAGGACTCGTTAGTAGTGGTTCGAGGAGTCAAGTCTGCTAATTTATATGGGCAAGAGGGGGATTATGTGTTTGGATAAGAAAAGTTTGCTTTCTGAGTGAAACAAGTAAAGATGAAAAGGTGTATACATTGTTTAGCTGGCAAATAGAAAATGGTTTCCTTTCACATCCATCCTCCCTCAAGAAAGCCCGCCTTATTGGCGATAGTACACTCTGATTTGTGTGGTACTTTTAAAGTAAAGTCAAAAGGTGGTGCACTTTACTTTGTAACCTTCATTTATGGAACGACCCAACCCATTTTGAGAGTTAGAGCCTCAATCCCTTATTAGTTGTCGGGAGGTTTCGTTTTAGGTTTTGGAGTGAATTGAGACACTTAGTCTCTTAATCGGAAGCTTAAGTTGGAAAAGTAGACCGGAAGTCGACTTGTGGGTAAACTACCTCGGATTTGAATTTTTATGGTTATGTTAGCTTTGTTATACATTTTTGGAAATAGGAGCGCATCTGGAATGTGATTTTGGAGGTCCGTAGTAGGATCAGGCTTGAATTGGCAAAAATTGAAATTTTGACAATTTTGGGTCGGAAATAAATTTCTATATTAGACCCAGAATGGAATTCCAAAAGTGGGAGTAAGTATGTAGTGTCATTTTCGACATGTGGGTAAAATTTGAGGTCATTCGGACGAGATTTGATATGTTTCAACGTCGTTTGTAGAATTTAGAAATTTCAAAGTCCATTATGCTTGAATCCGTGTATAAGTAGTGTTTTTAATGTTGTTCGATGTAATTTGAAGGCTCAGCTAAGATTGTATGGTATTTTAGGATTGGTTGGTATGTTTTGTTGAGGTCCCAGGGGATTCGGGTGAGTTTCGGGTGCTCGGCAATTGAAATGGACTTAGGTGATTTTACTGATATTGTTGTATCTGGTGTAACCGCACCTGTGCACTTTGGGCCACAGGTGCGAAGCCGCAAAAGTGGCTATGGAACTGCAGAAGCTTATTTTGAAAAAAGGTCTGGGGTCGCAGGTGCGATGGGAGTTTCGCATTTGTGATGCCCACGGGTGCGAGTGAAGGAAACGCATGAGCGGTCTGGGACCGCAGAAGAGGACAAGGGTCCACATGTGCGTAAGGCAGGTGTGACCCCTTGATCGCAGAAGCAGACAAGGTGCATTAAGTAAAAAGCCACACCTGCGATGGAAATTCCGCATGCGCGGGATCACATATGCGGTCCTGGGATCGTAGAAGCAGAAATCGCTGGGCAGAAAAGGGGATTTTCAAGGGTTTGAGTATATATCATAAAATTCGATTGAGATCTCGAAGGACGGCAAATTTTCAAGAGGCAAAATTCGATTCGATTGGGTAATGGTTCCTAACTCTATTTTGATCATATTTCAATAATGGGAAAAGGGGCTGATATAGCCCTCTACTTTAATAAATAGAACATTCCTCTCCTCTGTTATACTATCAGGCAATTTAATGGCCTACCATTAGGAAAGTGGGTATAATTTCCCCAATTTTTACGCATGTCCAACAAAGAATTTTAAATGCCACCTGGATAGCCACGTTGGACATAACCCACCCAAGACCTTTTAATATAACCCGTCAGATACCTTTTTCTTCATAATACCACAATAGGAGTATATTCTAGGCTTCATATTTCTCTGTAAATTTTTGCTCATCTTCTCTCCTTCTTTTCTGGATTTTGAAATATCTCAAGGAAGCTCATCTACTCTCGTCTCTTCTCATATTTAAGTGTTATTGTGGTATGATAGCCAGCGACTTAACTTCAAAAAAAAATTCTAATCTTGGAAGGAAGTTTTATAAATGCCCTAAGCCCAGGGTTTGTTGATTTTGCTGTAAAGTTTGGTTTTTTACTTTTCGCATATGTTTTAATCAATTTTTTGTATATTGTATAAGTGTTTTGGTCTAAATGTAATTTAATGTTATTGACAGGATTATTCATGTCAGTTTTTTTTGTGGAAAGATGATGTTTTCCTAGATAATCCTATGAATGCAATTAGAGAATTATGGTCGTCAGTGGATGTTGTTAAGTTGGACATAGAGAAATTGAAGCAAGAAGTAGGTGCCATGGAAGCTAAAAACTATTCTCAAGTGGTTAAAGTTTAAACATTGGAAGAGAAAGTACCAAATATGTGGATCATTCTATTGAGTTCATCGGCACTGTTTTTGTGTTTCATTATTGCTTCAATGAAGAATTGAATTGCTTAGGAGATGTGTTTATTGTAATGTTAGGTCTAGCTGGGTGTTAATTTGTAGGTGTCCATATAGTAAGGTGTCTAATGTTAGCTTCTTTGTATTGCTAATGTTTCCAACTACCAATAATGTATATCCCTTTAGTTTTTACTGGTTGTTTATATATGTTGTTTAAGCATACAACTTTTTGGTATCATAATTCCCTTTATCTCAAACACAACATAACTTCATTCAAAATCTAGACAGTGAAATACATTGCTGGACAGTGAATATAAATTCATTCAAAGACATCATAAACAAATACATAGCTGGAATTCAGCAATCACCTCATTAAAATTCAGCATTCACTTCATTCACCAACATAAACATAATAATTACAGAACTTCATCCCAAAAGGGATGTCACGTTATAACCCCAAAAACTGATACCACCCAAGTTATAAAATGAAATCCACATTGAAAAGATTAAGTTAAAAGACCTAATAGTTAAGTTAAAAATACTGTCACATGCGGTAATTACATCATAGAATACACCAAAAACTGTCACATATTCAAAACATGACTAGTTCTGTGAATTTCAATTTCCCTTTGTGGACTTCAACTTGGCTAGTCGTTGCCTCTCTAATTGGTTTCCTGTTATGATAGCTTTTCCTCTCCATGTAATATTTTTGGGTGAGTAAGGAATTTGTGTTGGCAAACTCACACCATTGGCATCACCAACAAAGTTAATTGTCCTTGTTGCAGTTGTTGTGCCTAGTTGCTGCTTCCTTTGGAGTCTAGTCTTTGCCTCTGACACACTCCTTGGAAACATAGGTGGGTCTGGATTGTCTGCTTTTGGATAATAAAAATTTACTTCTATATTGCTGGTGGATTGGTTCCTAGACAGGGATGGTGTTGGCATAAACATGTATTGAGGTCCAGAATTGCTGCTGGCTTGACTGTCCTAACTAGCTTGTGGTGTAGTAAGTTGCAGCTGCTCTTCTAAGGATATCCCTGCAACAGCTGGAGATCTTGCCATGGTGTAATCCTCATCTTCATCAACCAATGTCCCCGGCCTCTTTTTTGTTTTCTTATGAACCAGTGGTTGCTTTCCCTTGTTTTGCTGTCAAAGATACAAAGTAACAATAGTTAGGGCAGAAGGTCATAATCAGGGAAGTTATATAGTAAGGGTGTCAGGTTACCTTTTGACATCCCTTAGCATTCTGCCTAGGATTTCCACATGTGCAACAAGTCACCACCCTGCCTTTTCTGGATTGAGACCACTCTCCGTGCCTATTTATTGTCTCATTCTTTTCTCTAGACCTCTTCACTTTAAGCCTACCAGCCATATTCACTAGCAGGGGCGCCTCCATTGCATGAGATGACTCTATATTCCAGAATTTCTCTCCTCTAATTAGTTCTAACTTATGTGCATAAATGGAGAGATAAGACTCCTTGGTGAACCACCAATTAATCTCAGACAAAGGGTTAACTTTTTTGTACAGTAATGCTCTAATAGCATAAGGACATGGGATCCCAGTGAGGTCCCATGTTCTGCAAATGCATTTTTCAGGTTGATGTTCACCTTATGCTTTTCAGAAGTTTCTTCATTCACCTCATAACCATAATTTCCATTGGAATCAACAGTACATTTTCTTGCACTTTTCAAGAATTGATAATATAACTGCATGGTATGAGGACTTACATTTTCAGTCCAAGTCATCACTTCACCTTCATTCTATCTCACCATATTCATCACCTTAACTCTTATGTATTTAAGCATTCTAATAATTGGCTTATGCCTAGCATCCAATATCCATGAGTTGAAGGATTATTTTAGGTTATTGTCCACTTATTGGTTCTTGCATACTGTGTCAAAGTATGCCCTACACCATGATTGTGGAGGATACCTTAGCAGGTCTTCAATAGCTTTTACATCAATTTCTCCCAAGTTCTTAAATTGATCCTTGTAGTCTTCTTCATAGCTACTCCATGCACACCACCACAAGTACTTTTTCTTCAAATCACCAGCACCCGATCTTCTACACCAGTTAACATGTATGTACCTCCCACAACATATGTGATTTGCATCAGAAACTACTGCTTGAACTGCCTCAACCAAGTCCTACATATATAAGATACATAAAATTAAACATTTAAAAGTAAAAAGGAAACAGTCAATAACATTGAATTGAAATAAAAAGGAAACAGTCAACAAGTACATTTTGCATGTCTGACATGAATGTGTATCCTTCCCATTCCTTGAGGTCTAATGAACTTTTCAACAATGTCATGAACCAGGTCCACGTGACCTTTGTTTCTTTAACTACAACAACCCAAGCAACAAGATAAAAATAATTCATTGAATCAAGAGCTACAACAACTAAAAGATGACCTTTGGCCTTTTCTTTCAAGAATGTTCTATCCAAGCCAATAAATGGTCTCAACCCACTCTTAAACCCTATTTTTAGAGCATGAAAACAAATATACATCCTAGAAAATCTTCTTTTCCTTCAGCCAGTGCATCCTTTGATAAGGTAACTGTTACATCACTCTCTGGATTACTCAGCCTCAATTCATTAGCATATGTGATACGCTCAAATTGCACCTTAAAATAGTGTAAAGCAATCGATATCAAAATAGTAACCCAACGAGGTTGGAGTCGAATCCAACAGGGAATAGGCTTGAAAAGGTTACTTGAGTAGTGTGAATCTTAACTTAACTCGTATTTCTATTCCATTAGAGTAACAAACTTATTGTAGTAGATTGAATTGAAATTTAATGAAATAACAATAAGGATGATTAAATAAGGTTGTATTTCATTTGATTATCTAAACCAAGGTTGTGTCCCCTTCAATGAAATGTAATGCTACCGGTGTTAATATGATGTATTTCTAATGGAAGATCCTTTTTGATATGCAACTGATTTCTAAATGACTACCCAATATTTTCCAATAATTGGGTAGTATTTTTCTTTATGGTTTTTCCAAATATAAAAGAGTTGCAATTAAGAGTAATCAATTTATGAAAAATAAAATACACTTATTCCTAAGCGACTCCATTAAACAAGGCTTAAAACCTCGAGTTTACTCCTACCAAACCCTAAATCACTTTTCCAAGTAGAGAAAGAATATAATGGTGCTTGTTAATGTTTGCAACCACTAACAATAAATGAAGAATGAGAAGTAAATAAATATCAACCAACCATTATACAGATATTCAATGTTAAACACCCATTGACATTACACTCATTTAGACTCCGCAACCTTAGTATTTAAAACTAGCAACATATGCTAAAATACAAAAGCAAAGGAATATAAAATGTCATAAATGCTTACAAAAGTGCAAGATTATTCACTTGAAAGCTTCCAAAAGATGGGACTATTCAAAGTTTGGATTGTAGCTCTTTTTCCAAACAAGATGCCCCCACAAAACCCCAATAAATCTATTTATAGTGGGCTAAAAATCGAGGCTAATTTCAGACAAAAATGCCTTTCCATGTCAAATATGCGACCGCATTTCTGTCGCATAATAGATATGCGGTCCACATTCTCTTCAATCACACCTCATCTTCAAAACCCTAGTTCCAAAAAGTAACTGTATTCCAGTTATGCGGTCCGCATTGTTTATATGCGGCCGCATAGTGTCATCGCATTTATGCTCTCAGCCATTTCTATAGGAGGTTTGTGATCCATTATGCGGCCCGCAAACCTGTTATGTGGTTGCATATTGTACCACATTTCTTCTCTTGGATTTTGCCACACTAAATGTTGGACTCTGCGGTTCACCTGGGCATTATGCGGTCCACATTTTCAACTATACGATCGCATTTTGCCAATTCTTGTCTTTCTTTGGATTTTTGATTCCATTTCCATGTTTTTGGTTCCTCAAGCTTCATGCACTGCAAAACATCAAAATTACATAAGTATAAAAGACAATTGCATTTAAAACGAGCTAAAATCTAAGCAGTTAGTATTAAATGTGCCGAAATTCTCCGACACATCAATACCCCCAACTTAAACTCGTGCTTGTTCTCAAGAAACTAAAACAAATCTATCATATTTTAGACTCAAACTAAACAACATGAAACAATAGTGACTGTGGACGGTGTTAATCATCAGTATTACAAGCATGCAATTTTGTTTATTTACACTTCCTGAACAATCATTTCTATTTACAAAGAAACTGATCAACTTTTGAACTTCAAGCCTGGAAAAATTTGACAAAACGTTACTCTCAGCTGAGTGCGTTTGCATTCGACTTCAAGAGCTCAACTTCTATAAGACCTCACAGTTCATATGCCCTCCCTAGAAAGAAATTCCCAAACTCACAATATTTACAATGACAACAAAAAGGGACATATTCACAAATACACTCACTCTCACAAAGAGTTGCAAGTGTTACAACACATCATACCATAAGCTTGCGCTTATTTTAATTCGTCACCAATTCAAGAAAATTCTTTTGGAGATCCCATAATGACATTTTAAGCTTGTAATGTAGGTTTAGGGAAGGGTTGGATAAACATTTGGGTACAAGTGACTACACCCTCCTTGAACACTACTCACATTTTTCTTTCTTGTTGTCCTTTGTTTCTTTTCAAACCACATAACCCTCATTGGCTACTAGTTACCTACATCTAACCACATTAAATACCTATCTAATTTTCCTCAAGGCTCCATATTTCGATATATACACACAAAAAAAAATTCTTTTTTTTCCTTTTTTTTCTTTCGGAGCTTGAATAATTTCATGTGAACACTTTGAGGTATAAATTCTTACACTAACTGTACAACCTTACCAATTTCCAACTTGACACCACACCCCCAACTTAGGCTTTTAGCCTCATTCTCAATGTTCAAGGATGGGCGGGTTCAAAAGAGGAAATTATTTTACAAAATGGGAAAGGTTTGTAATGAGGTGACCAAAGAAAATGTTAAAGGCTCAAATGGGGTAACTAGTGATAATATCTATACAATGGGTAGCTTGAAAGGATAACTGGGTTTTCAAATAACACAAAGACTTCCAAAGGTCATTTCTCCAACTAAATGTGATTATCATTCGCAACGAAATAGCAACCGGGAAAGTTATAGATGACAGAACTAAACACGAGAATTATTTACAAAAAACTAACACACATGACACATGAACTGTTTGGCTCAACATATATTTACACTTGGGAGCTCGGAGATAATTTTAAGTAAGCATAGAGTCACAGAGCGAGCCTCAAGTTCACCCAGATGATCAACAATATTTGTTTTTATTTTGTTTTTTTAACAACGGAAGGGTATAGGTTATTTACAGCCTCACATGCTTGAAACTAGAATATCACACCAAACCGGTCAAAATGTTTCATCCTACTGCCATGGTTCTACTATTACACCCTTGGAAAAGAACACAGCGAAGAAAAACCAAGGGAAGCTCATTGCTAATTACTAAAAATGTACATGCATACAACTATCTAATTGTTTTTTTTATATACAAATATAACACAATTATATACAAGAGTTGAAGAGAAATTTGCTTATATATACCAATATAACTAAAAATATGTACAAGATTACAAAAATATATACAAGATATACCAGGCCATCCACCCCCAACTGAAAAGCATACATTGTCCCCAATGCATAAGAAATGAAAAACAGAGTATTAGGGGCTCCCTAGGGTGCACTAAGTGCTATGGGAGTCTGTAGCTTGCTTGATGGTGGTGGGGTCAGCCTCTGATACTGGGGCTGGGACTGATGAGATCGTAGCCCGAGGAATGACCTCCACGGGTGGAGGCGTGTTCTCCACCTGCCCTGATGATGTGATTGGTCCTGGGAGATGCTAGCCTCACCTGCTGATGGCGGAATGGTCGATGATGTGGCTCTAGTGACCATGTCTGCTAGCGAGGGCTCAATTGCCGTCAGAATAGCTGCTTCTTCGTCCTTTTCTTCAGCTGTAGGGACGACAACATGCTTTCCTTTCTCCTAAGGACCCTCCTCCTCATCGGACCATAACTCCTCGTTTGTCTCCTCCTCGTCTGTCTCCCCAGCCTCGGACTCGACAGAGTGTCCGGAATAATCCCCAAAAGGGATGTCAATGTGTGCTGGGGGAGCTGGAGTCATGGAAGCCACGATAGTCTATAGCTCAGGTGTTGTCATCAGTGTGGAGAAGTCAAGGTCTAACCCTACCACAGACGTTCCCGCTCCGTGCTCTCCTTCCTTGGGCATGAAAGAGGATAGATCGAACTCCAAATTTTGCATTTTGTGGAGCTTGGTTCAATGTGTCAACCTCATCACAGAGCTTGGGTAGGCCTCCAACCTCACCCCGCTCTACCCTATCAAGTCCAACCTCAATCCGTTGGAGGCGATCCTCATAAGATGCATGCTACTGCAGGAGTGCTTTCACTAGGGACTGAATAGGAATAAGAGCATGCCTTATCAGAGTGGGGAGGTTCTTCAAAAGCCGGTCTACCTTCGCATTAGCATGCTGAGCTAAGAGACCTAGCATTTAAAGAGTTGGCAGGGCAGCAGAAGGCTGAGAAATGGTGGCTTGAGAGGTGTACTGTGGAGTGGCAGTGGATGGGCACTGTGGCTGGAGGAGAAGTGGGTGGCTGGGAGTCTGAAATGTCTGTAGCAGTAGGAATCTGGATCTGAATCTCTGGAAGAGCAGCAACTACCCGTGGCACTGTTTCACTGATGCGCGTGATATTAATATCCTTTAGCGCTTTCCTGATTTTGTCATGGTGTGGTAGTGAAGGAACTTCCACCGCCTTATAGAGGCATGTGATCAAGCATGTGAAGGGAAGTGGTGTGTCTGTCTGGTTGGCTCGGACCCCTAATTCTCAGAAGATAATATCACCCACATCAATCTTGATCTCGGTCATAATGCATTCAATGAGAAGAGTTTTCTCAATGCTTATGTTAGTCTCATTCCGGGATGGTATCAAGCGAGAGGTAATAAGGGTGAGCCAGAATCTACCCTCTCATGTAAGATCTTCCTTGAATATTTTATACAGAGGGTCAATCCAAGCAGGGGTCCCCTTTGCAATCACTGAGGCAATCCAGGCACGCTCACCATCTCTGTTGGCCCATTTGGCCTCATACTCAGTTGTGCCCGGACTCCAGCTTTTAAAGTACAAGTCATTTATTGTGTCCTTGTCACAAAGCATTGACTTCCCCCGAATAATGACCGACTCACAGAAGACCTTGTTGCGCTTGTGATGAGCTATTTTGGAGGTCCCGTAGGATGCATAGAACTCTCGCACTACTGTTTCATTGAAATTATCAGGCACCTCAGTGAAGCAATCCTAATTTCTATCCTTGATATTCTCCAGTATGTGAGGGTACTGCTCCTGTAGTCCGTTCAGACTGAACTAGCCACACATGCTAAAATACAAAAGCAAAGGAATATTAAATTCCATAAATGCTTATAAAACTGCAAGATTCTTCACTTGAAAGCTTCCAAAAGATGGGACTATTCAAAGTTTGGATTGTACCTCTTTTTCCAAACAATATGCCCCCACAAAACCCCAATAAATATATTTATATTGGGCTAAAACTCGGGGATAATTTCTGACAAAAATTCCCTTCCAAGTCAAATATGCGACCGCATTTCTGTCGCATAATAGATATGCGGTCCGCATTCTCTTCAATCACACCGCATCTTCAAAACCATAGTTCCTGGAAGTTATCGCATTCAAGTTATGCGGTCCGCATTGTTGATATGCGGCCGCATAGTGTCATCGCATTTATGCTCTCAACCATTTCTATAGGAGGTTGTGATCCATTATGCGGCCCGCAAACCTGTTATGCAGTCGTATAATGGATCTCATCTCTTCACTTGGATTTGGCCACACAGACTGTTGAAATCTGCGGTTCACCTGGGCATTATGCGGTCGGCATGTTGGATTTGCGGTCCGCATTTTTAACTATGCGGTCGCATTTTGCCCATTCTTGTCTTTCTTCGGCTTTTTGATTCCATTTCCATATTTTTGGGCCCTCAAGCTTCCTGCACTGCAAAACACCAAAAGTACATAAGTATAAAATACAATTGCTTTTAAAATGAGCTAAATTCTAAGTAATTGGTATTAAATGTGTCGAAATTCTCCAGCACATTAATATGCCTCTATCTATTATACTCATTAGTAAAACTACCAGCAACGGATTCAAGTACCATTCTCATAGCATTCTTACACTTTTCATGGATAACATTGATTTTGAAGGTATTTTTTAAGGTTAGTTGCATCTCCTTAACTTTGACCATAGGATTCTCGTGCATCTTGTTCTTAAAATATTTCGCTATAGTGTTTTTTTCTATCCTAGGGTTGTCATATGCAGGTTTACACTTGTTTTTTGACTTAATAGTTTTGATCTTAACCCCACCACCATTCTTATCCTCAGAAATTAGACAGACAAAGGGGTAGAAAACCTCACACATATACCTCAGTCTTCTGCTATCACTCTTGAGTTGTTTCAAACCATAACAGTTGGCTAAGCAATACAAATTCATCACTTTTCTAGCCTCAGGTATATCTTTGAATGTCATCCCTTTATACATGTCTTTGTATTCAATCAACTTATCAGAAACATCCCTTTTTTTTGTAGTGCAATTACTTCTAAATCATCATAGTCATAATCTGAAAAAATAGTCTCACCTTCACTCTCATTTGAACTACAATCAGTTGCAACCTCACACTCTATTGTTTGTGATTCATTATGGTCGACAATATTAGGAACAGTAACCCCATTTCACTATCCTCTATAACAAATACATTAATTACATTGAACTGGTTAGAAACCATATTTTGTAATGTCCTAATACCATCATCCCCTGTTACCTCATAAAATCTACCAGAAGGACCACAAACTATCAATTTTTGGACACCAACATACCCTATAGTAGATGAGGTATATTCATTTATTAAATCTATGAAAGACAGAAGGTGAGAATCATACTGTTTCCAAGTGTGAACTTGCTTTCTTGTATATCCTACTGTTGGAATTATTTTCCAGTCACCTCCATAATTGAATAGCAAGTCCACACTAACCATCTTAACCTAAAAAATAAATGATAGAAAAGGGTTAAAAAACACTAAAAATAATTATAGGGTAGAAGTCCAAAGCAATAAAGGGCGGAATTTATAATATAATAGTACAAAGCAATAAAGGGCAGAATTTATAACATAATAGTACAAACTTTAATGTCAAATATTGAATGTAATAAAGAACATTCCCATATGAATGAGACAAAGTAGTATAAAACAATAAAGGGAAGGTGCATAAGTCTCGAGATTATTAAATAAATCTTATGGTGGACCACAAAATTCTAAAAAAAATAAAAAATTATAGCATTCAATAATACAACAACAAAAAAATGTCCCAGTTGGAGACCATGTACAATCATCCTTGCCAGAAACAAAAGCCTCGTTTCCCCCAAAAAGAGATAGTACAGTCCCACATGTAAAACCTACACTAAATATGACTATACAAAAAACAAAGCTTAATAGAATCCAAAACATATATACAGTAAAGACTCGCTAAATCCAAAAAAACACATATGCAAAACTAAACTATAAAGGTTAAGTTAAACCCTAAATCGACTTCAGTAAAAAGAAGAGTAACCTCGGGAAAACAAAGAAAATTGATACTTGATTGATGAACCCTAAATCGCCTCTTTGTCGTTCTCTCAAGTAAACCGATAAAATGACCATTTTTATTATTAAAAAGGGGTAAAATTATATATATATATATATATATATATATATATATATATA